>JACXSJ010003439.1:0-23994 GCA_014851325.1 Pentalonia nigronervosa | reverse complement strand
TTTTTGATTGTAATTTAGCCAATTTTACTCGTTCATGCATTATTTCATCTAAAAATTATAATTAAACCAAGAATTAGTTTATTTAAATCAAAATTAGTTTTTAAAATTGTTTTAATTATTTTTAAACATACTTTAATAATTGTATTATTTACTTACCATTAAAAACTGTTGGAAAAGCATTGAAAACTAGTCGGTTTTTTGTTGTAGAGTTTAAAAACATTGAGTCTACAAAGTGATTGCCACATACTTTATAACTATTTTTTTTAATAGTTGTTTTGCCAGATTTTCTGTATTACAGTTTTTTATCCATAGTGGAAGACGATCGTCTTTTGGATATTGGAAAAAACTAATATTCATACTACTTGCTTTACTTTTGCAAAATTGCACAGAGCAACGCATTCCAGTTTTTTTACTGTTCATTTTTAAATTATAAAACACTTGATTTTTTTATTAAAAAAATATTGCAAAACACTTGGTCAATGAGGTTAGTTGATAACAAGTCACATGGAAATCACACAAACAGCAACTAGGGGCTGAGTTAATTTAAGGGATGTGAAAGGTCGGGACTACCTAAAGAATGCAAGTCTATATAGAGAGGGTATAAATTTCAATGTTGGCGCCAGGTAGAAATCGGTAAATATTTTGTCTTGGACCAAAAGATATTTTATGCTTGTACTATGGTCACATTGATTTCGTCGCGGTGATAATATTCGTAGTTTTTGTTTACATCAAAAGTGATCTATCTGTTTTCATATAGTCTGTGAAGATAATATTAAAGTGACTATCGAGATATTGTATACGTAGAATATGTAAATATTGGGCGATTTAGGTTACATTCATGCTTTTTCAAAAATAATTTTAAAAAATGATATTGTAAAACAATATCAATATTTATATTATATTTTTATAATAAAAACAAAATTATACACATGCAGTTTTTAATTTTGTGTAGGAGGGTGCTTGGAGGATAGTTTCAATATTTGTCCCAATGGATATAATGTTTGTGACACCACTGTACTATAACTATGATAACTTGTACAATACATCTTTAACTATAATATAATTTATACTATATTATTACACTAAATAGTATCTAATATTAATATAGTATAAAAATATGAGAGCAAAGAACAAGACAACGAGATAATGTTATTATACAAACATAATATAGAATAACAATCATAATTCATAATATAGACACATAGGCGTCATAGGCACAATTTGGATAAAATGTTTGTGAGTACTAGATTTATGTTGATAAAATTTAAATATGGAAGGATTTCCCCCCTCACACCTATTCATACCCCTTCATTATACTACCTAACTTACTAACCAATAGACTAATATTTATTTTACTACTTCACTTTATACTTCATATTCAAATTTTAATCAATCAAAATAGAAAATATACAATTATTATATATTGAATAGGTTCAAAGTATATACAAAAATTGTTTGTAATCCTCAAAATTGTTATAGATATTCACTTAGATTTCAGAAATGAAAAATAATTAAAAAAACATCAATTAATTACATTTTTTCATTTGTTTATCATTAACTTAAATAATAATATTAAGTTTTCAAAGATAAAAAATAAACTGTACACTTATTTTAGAAATTAATAATCAAATGAGTCATAAAAATCATAATTATTATAAAACTCATTTTCAGTATTATAATCATCTTCATAATCAGTGGAATCATATGTAGTTTGTTGATATTGATAGTATCTAAATGGGTTTTGATTTCCACAATATTCAGAATGACAATAAGGAGATTGACTTCCTAAAAAAAAAATTTGATAAATTTATACATAATAAAAATTAATATTGGTATGACAAATATGTATTTTGTTAATGTATGTATACTACTTACGGTAGGAACTTTGAGAATAACGACTAGATGTAGAAGTAGAAGGTTTTTTTAAAGTTTGGTCATACATATTACGTTTTGTAAAATCACACAATGTGTCAACAGCATTAGTAACAACTGATAAACATAAAAAAATATTAATTTTTAATACTTATTAAAAATGATTAGTAATTTTTTTTCTATATTACCTATAAAAACTTCTCCTGAACCAGGTGCAGAATTTTTATCTGGATGTAATAACAAAGCTAATTTCTTATATGCTTTTTTTATTTCGGGAATAGTTGCAGTAGTTTTGATGTCCAACATTGTATAGTAATTTTGACTATTTTTCACCCTTAAAATAAAAATTAGTGATTTTTAAATTAATCTGATATAGTGATATATAACAAACACGTAGAAGAAGATATTGTATAATAGTGGCATTTACATCAGTTTTTGGGCTAAATAAGTATTTAATATTTAAATGGTTTGTCAGCCTAAATTACAGTCTTAAATATATTTATGATATTATTGATATTAAAGTAATTTATTATACTATTAGTAATACAGTAGGTTGAATTAATTTTTGCTGAAAACAGCATTTGAAAATATTATTATTTGTATGAAGTATAATATACTTTGAAAGTTTCAAAAACCTACAAATATTTTTAAATTTCAACAAAATAACTAAAATTGTTAATCTTTGTTTAAATATCTATTTATGTTCAAATATGAACTAAAAATATATAATAATTAAAAATAAAAAAAATCTTAAATGTCTATAGATAATTTAAAACAAAATAAAATATTTAAAACTTTTATTATTTACAGAAAATGTTAAAATATATACAGTTATTTGTTTTTGAGTAAAACCAAAAAAAAACCAAAATTGATTTTGTTGAAAACTGGTTTTGTGCAAATATTACTGTATTTCTTTATTTTTTATCTTTTGTTATCTTTTACTATTGAAAAGTATTGGGAAATTCCAATCTTAATCTTTTAAAAATTCCAACTAGAATTTTCTATCAGAAACCACTCCCAAAGTTGAAAATCAAAGCATAATTTAGATAACTCATCATATATACATACAAAAAAATAACCACATCAATGTATTAATATTAATAATATTAGAGCAATATTTAGTTATAATTATAGTTATATATATATGTTTAAACTACTTAATTATAAATATATAAAAAAAAAAATTTTGGTTACATCTACATAAAATTAATGGTTCCTTGACCGTCGTCATATAAATGATACTCACTGTATATTAAAATAGTAATTAAGTTTAAAATAAAAATATTTGATAGTCAAAATTATTAAAGACATATCATTAGTGAACTTAACACATTTGATTACAGAGTAGTTATAAATTATAAATTATCAAAATAATCAAAATATCATTATAAATTGTCTCCTTACGTGTACATAAAATTATTTGAGTACATGACAAATATGGTGTTATTCAAAACTTCTATTCTATTGGTTTGTACTGGTTTTTGTTAAAAAGCAAACAATGAAAAAATTTATAGTCTATTGGATATTATCTACTAATATAGTTACTTTTTAACAAAATTGGCCTGTTCTTCTGTATAATCACGCTTATTAGTATCTTTAATTTCTTGAAGTTGTTTTAATAGTCCTGCAACATTAAATTATTATTTTTATTTTTATTCTAGTTAAGTAGTACAATACAATATATTTAGTTTACCATCAGCTCTGGGCATTGGAAAAAGCTTTATTGATTTAAGAACAAATTTTTCTGCTAGCTCAAATTGTTTATTTTGTATATATTCCTCTGCTTTTTCAAGACATTTAAAAGATTCATCTTTATTTATTTCTTTAAACATCTTATATGAATAAGTAGTACCTGCAACAATTATATCACTTTCTTATATTTCAATACTAATATACATGGTATAACAAAAATAACTTTTGTTCTAATCAATATTTTAACATTTTTTTTTTTTTTACAAAATGTATAGACACTTGTACTATATTTTAAGCATATAATTTTTTATTTTTATTTTTAAAACTAAAAATAAAAATTAGCCAATTTGTAAATCTAATTATAAGAAAAATGTTGATGGTAAAAACAATTTTCTAAGTTAATGATTTATTTTATACAATTTTTTAAAATATAAATATTTTTTGGAGTAAATTATTTCGAATTGTAATAACTTTTTTAGAAAAATTATTTTTGGGAATTTTTAAACATGAGTAAATCTTAAATTATTTACTATCCATAAAATTATGATAATTTTTTTCATAAGTATAATTTTTATAAATTTTCTATTTTTATTTGTCTGTTCTTTCTGTTAAATCCTATATCCATTCATTTTTTGATTAAACACAAATACCTAAGTACTTAAACAACTTTATGATTGACAGTATTTATTTTTTGTTTAGGTATTACCAAACCTTTTTAGAATTCCTATAAAACGAATATAAATATAAGTTATTGTACAAACTTGATTTGTAGCCCATTTTTGTTTTTTTTGGTGGTTCCTTAGTATCACAATTAGTACTGGAAGATGAATTGGAATTATCACCATTATAAGACGAATCACAATCATCTTTAAATATACAAATATGTTTAGGTAATACAATTTAATATAATATAATATTTTTAAATTATACAAACCTGATTGATTTCGTTTCTGTTGCTTTGAATGTTTCATTGATGATTTTAATTTTTTCATTAGACCTACAAAATATTGTTTTGGTTAAATTAATTTCAAAAACTATTCTTATACTTAACTAAGCAAGATGTAATGATGAACAATAAATTTATATCAACCATTGTGATGAAAACAATTTCAATGCATGATATAATATTATAATATATTAATACAGAATATTAAGTTTGTAACCCTTCATTCAGGGATACCAAATCCGTAGCATACATGCCAAAGATGACACATGAAAAATTAAAATATTTATTATATTATATTTTATTTTTAATAATAAATAATAAGACCACAATGTAAGTACGTTTTTACTATAGTTAATGTCTTCCAGAAAATTAAATTTTAGTGTCGTTAAAAACGTAGATAAAAGATGAATACAGCGCCACATGTACTTTATTAAGTTACAAATTATAAGCTCAATAAATAAATTGGCAATAAAAACAAAAAAATAATATATCAAAGCATTTCCAGCAAATTTATAAACAAATAAATATTAAATATTAAAGCAATTTTATTTTTTTTATCAAATCTCTTATTTGTGTATCAAATAAATACATTTTTTTCTTATATAAATAAAATATTTTTCATAATTTAATGAGATATAGGATAAAAAAAATCAGGTAATTTTCCATTCCGGCATTAGTTATAATATTTATTATTCTATTCTGTGGTATTATAATATTATATTATAATAGTTGATTTCACAAGAATACAAAGCGACTTTTTAAGCATGCTCAGTGCTCACCCTATTCTTTTGCTTAAATTATATATAATATTATATACAAATACTTGAATATTTTGTATTACTTAAGGATGATACTGTGACAATACAAACTTCTACTTTTGAAATAGGAACCTGTTTTTTTTATTTTTAATTATTCTGAAGGTTTTTTTTTGATTATTTTAATGTTTTTATATCAAAATTTGAACTAATAGTTTTGAGTTATATAACTCTGTGTACTAAGGATATATCTATGGTAATGTGTTAAGTAAATATGGGGCTTTGATGATTTGAAAATGTTAGTAATTACTATTGATCTATCGATATAAATAATTTGTGAAAATAGTCAAAGTATAATAAATACTATGTCTAATTTTACATAATATAGTTTATATTTTTGTAAAATCATTTTTAAGGACTATTATCATTAGTATAAACATGTCAGAAACTATTCATTAGAATTTTGATTTAGATACCATCAAAATTTTCAAGATATCATTCACTTAATAAATTGCAGCAAGAAAGGGGGTTTTCATTTGAAAAAAAAGAAGTTTATATTGCCACAGGGCGCACTTTTTAAGAAGTACAAAAAATATCAGGAATTTGAAAATATAGTCTTTAGGTATACTCAAAAATTCTAAAAAAGGTTTATGTACCTTACTTCAGAACCATGAGTGAGATAGACTTGGCTATAAATCGTTTACATATACACGCACTGACTTTTATTAATATAGATTAAGAAGATGTCATATCTGCATGACATAGCAAATTTTTGTTTACCAATTTCAATAGTGTGCTGTTAGTTTTGACATTAGAGTGAATTGACCTATTATACAATTTGAAGGTAAGATTATTATCTAGGGCTCCGTGGAGGTTTTTATTGATATTATTATTTTTTAAGTTATGATCATTTTAAAACTCACAGTTTCAAAAAGATCATAACTTACTTAAAAATAATATTTATAAAAGTCTACATGAGGCCCTAGATTATAATTATATCTTTAAGGTTGGAGTTCTTAAGAATAACAGAATTCTCAGCCTATTTTTAAAATAGTGATACAAATTAATAAGTTAGTTATGGTTTATTTAATCTACTGTTCTATCTCTCAACAACCAAGTGACTACATTGAATAATAATAATAACAAAATGTTAATGACAACTGTATAGAATGTACATATAATACTGTCAACAAATAAAAGTAAAATATATTAAACATTATTGATAATGATACCTTCAAACAACCAAATGGCTGCAATTCGGTATATCTAATAATAATGATAAACTTTTAAACTCTCCTGTAAAAAATACACCATATAAAATTGGTAACACATTTTTATAATAAATATATTTTATACTATATATCTATTTAATATATAATATTTATAGCACCTTAAATTTGATATACAGATCGATGGAAAAATTGACCACAAACAGTACCGAAAAAATGCTGACCTCAAATGTCTTGACCGCATGGGTGCAGACACTATATTTAAAGCACATTCTCTAAAAGTATTGTTTTTAGACATTATCAGTGATCAACTAGGGGGGGACGCAGGGGGACGGAGTCCCCTAACTAATTTTTCAGAAATTTTAGCGTACCCCTACTTTTATTTTTAAGGACTAGTAACATTTAATAAGTGATGGGGATGCTCTTTTTTTATAGTTAACAGAGTCCCCCTACTTTAATTTTGCCAAGTCGAGCACTGGACATTATTGTATTAAATTATACAAAAAAACTAAAAAGAAGATTCAATATAACTTAACAATTAAACAAGTAACGAAAAAATTCCAAAGGGTTTCCATAAATTGTCTATTGCTAAGAATAATAATTTTTTTATTTATTTATTATAGGTATAACATGTACCTACTTTATGTTTTAAAGAGGAAATTCTATCCCTACAGTAAGATCATATTATATAATAGATAACACTTATAATAACATAATATTGAAATAATAGTATCTATTAATACTTCATTAGTGTCTGTTGATTAAATAATAATTATATACAAAATATTAAGGTAACTCACGTTTTGTTTCAGATGTTGGATATAATTTGTTAGCTTTAACTGAAAATTTCCAAGCAATATTCAAATCCTTTTTTTTAATGTATAACCTAGTCAACTCAATGCAGCGAGAAGCCTCATCTCGATTACTCTCCATTGTTTGGTATAATCAAGAAATATATTATTTCATCAATGTCAAAAAATTAAAAAGTCAATAGTAAATTAAAAATAAAGATTTTAATTAATGATATTGTAGAGTTATAGTAAAATATAGTAATAAGTATTTATTAATTATGAAGTCAATTAAATATTGTACACAAAGATTGAGTAAATTGCAAATCACAGACAAAAAGAAACCTATGTATAAAATCTTAAAATTTTTACTGGTATGAAATTAACACAAATAAAGAATAATGATCATAATATTATCTCAATGACTTGAAATTTATTTTCCAATTCACCATCATTAAATGGAAAATTGGAAATAAGAATATTGGTGAATCTTTTCAAATAGTCCATATACTATATAGGTTATACTTTGGTGAATTATCATTAGATATTATATTATCTATGTTGATTATTTTGATAACAGATTATAAACAATTTTAAAAGTGATACCGCAATCACATAAAATAGGTTATGCACTTCTTATGTTACAATGTTAAAAATAAATACGATGTTGTGATTGGTCTCTACTAAAATCAGTGACATTGGCACCAAAGCAAAACTATTTGACACACAGTATGTATGTAATTATGTATCACAAACAATACAATATTTCTTGTTTTTTAAGCATAATAATTACTAACTAGGAATGTTCATTCATTCATGTTTCGTGACAGTCAGTAGATTAGTATATTGATAATATAAGAATTCTTATATTATCAATAGATCAGTAAAACCATAACTAAATATCTATTTAATCATGAGTAAAACCATCGAACAATGTGGAATAGACACTCCGTCAGCTGATTAAGCCACTACTCACAAAAATATTAAGAATAAATATTAAGACTCAAAAAATTGAAACCATACCCGTAATCTGATAAACGTTGGCAACGTGTATTCCGCTTTGTTATGAAATTATAAAAAACGGAAATAATACAATTACCACGGGCAACGGCCATTGTCACATTTTCAAATTTTCAGACTTCAGTATTCATGACTACTGTATGTTGTCAGTTTTTTTAGAGTTGGTAAACTGTTATTTTTTTTAATCATCTGCTAATGCTATTACTATTTTAAAATAGCAACTAAAGCTATTTTGTAACAACTGATAATACAATACTTATCATTCATTTTAAATATATTTTACTACCTAAACCTAATGTTTATAGTAAAATGAAAATAGTAACATTGTAGACTCTAGAAATCGTAGTTTTCATTAGCTGCTCAATATAATAGCAACTATAATACAGTGTAGGAAAGCATAAAAACCATAATACGAAATTCAGCAATCGCTGCTATAGTCTGCGTCTACAATTGTCAAATAGCCGTGCAATTATAGCTATTACTGCTATTTCTTACAATCACTATAGTTTTTGTCGTTTAACTCATGTTCACTATCGTTATTACTTTTATTACTTATTTAAAATGTATTCAGTTATTTATAATATTGATATATTTGGATGATAACGTAAGCCACGCTTCCCTGGAGACAATGTTTCAAAGCCATAATCACCCGATTTAGCCAATTCACGCACTGTCTATACTCAGAACGAAAATTCAAAACAAAAAAAATTTTATATATTTTTGTTGGATATCACTATCAAGTTAACCAAACGTAGATGATACGCCGTTAATAATTTTGTATCTTTGCTGTGGTCACGTTGATTTTGGCGAAGACGATAAAGGCCGTTTTTGTTTGCTAGGCAAGTGCACAATCTGTTTTCATCATCATTCTGTGGTTTTCATATAATCGTGGTGATACAATGAACTAAGAAGTATTTTAGAGCGCCTTCACAGCCGAGGTGTATTGATACATCTTCACAGCTCGTCACGAAACATGATTTCTTGAAATATATTCTAAAACTGTGATTGGTTGAACCGTCGGGTTATCTAGCGGTTAACTATCTTTTTTATGCTAATACCTTAATAATTGATAAATTCTGTGGTAATATCTATACCATGTAGTTGATTTCTATTCTTTTCGGACCGTGTTCATGTTTCACGGCGAGCACACCAGAGATACTATACTTGATTGTGATCTAGTGATGGGCATAATCAAGTTATTAGTAATCGATATATTTTCATAATCCAAATAATCACAAAACATTTTCAATTAATGTAATAACTCGGAATAACATAAGTTTGTTATTAGTCGGTATTCAAAAGTCAAAATGATCAATAGAAATAAAAATGTCCATAAATCATAATTTAATTTTTTATTTATTTATTATTTTTGCTGCATTTGTATGGATTCGTCTTAATATTTTAAAATAAAATGTAAAATAATACCTTTTAAGTTGGTCGTATTCCCATAATGTTTAAACTCTTTTTTACACACCTGACAAATAACAATTTTTCCGTCTGCATTTTTTTTTTAAATGTTCCCATACTATTGAAGGCTGTTTACTATCCGGTCTCATTTTTAAATTTTAAAAATAAATAATTTTTAATAAATAGGCAATGACTAATAAACAGTGAACAGTGTCGACTGTTAACGCGTGCAAGCGAGTACAAAATGAAAGAATATTCGTATAAAAGGATATTAAAATAATTATAACGTTCAGCTTATTATACATATGTTATATTATAATGCAGTATGATATGTAAACATATTTTCATATTTAAGAAATAATACTGTGTTGGGGAATTTTATTTTGTATTGGAAAGCATTGTCTATAATAATTATAATATGCAATAACATACACCGTACACAATAATAATAATGTAGTATACCATATTAAAATATTATAAATACCAAGTAATGACTAATATTATTCAATCAATTATTTACGTTTTTCGGAGTTTTGGACTTAGGATTCTAAAAATAGTGTTTCGAATGAGGTACCTCGGTAGTCGAGTTATTATAGTTCGAGTGAAAAATCATACGGTTATTACATAATCGATTATTATTTAAATAATCGAGATTTCTCGATTATTATCAACAATCGAGTAACTCGATTATTTTCACTCGATTATGTCCATCACTAAATTATGAACTTATCGGTGAACTGTGAAGGCGCCTTTATATGATATTATGATGATAATTGTTGTTAAAATCATGATCTAGTGATCGATCATCAATGGAGAATTATAATTTTTATTATTTAAGCAGTACACCCGCACGCTTGTACTTCCTTCATCCTTGACACGTTTGAGAATTTAAGATAATATTGATTGTTTATTTTTGATTCATATAAATACATTGTTTCTTGACAAACTTTTATTGATTTGTCTGTTTATTTATTTCTTTATATCTTAGTGTTGATCATCAACACATACTGTGCTGTTTAAATTGTTGTATTTCAAAATGATAAAAGAATTGAGCACAGTTAGAGAATGCATTGTAAACACCAATGTGACATTAAAGTCTATAATACAGGTAAATTGTTAACGATACTAGTTTTCAAATATATTCTTAAATTCATTTAATATTATGATTTAAAATGTAGGACATATATTCGTGCGATGGACCTATTGAATCTTTAACTCAATTAAATGCAGATGGTAGAAATCAAATTAACATATTTAGAAATTTAATAGAAAACCTAGAGCTATATGCTCGAGAAGCGGAAAATCAACAAGAAAGATCAGAAGTTATAGAAGAAGCCCGTAATCAGAGAGAATATTTAACTAGGTAATTTATAGTGAAGATTAATCTTTCAAACCAAATTAAGTGTTTTAAATATAATCTCTATCTAAATAAATATAATGAAATTTCGCAGAATTTTGATTATTATTTTAAGTTTTTTATTATGTATATCTAATTAATTAAATTCAATATTTCTAATACTATACATTATTGTGCTGAAAATAAATTAATATAATAATTAGTTATGATTTTATAAAAATTTCATAATTTTTATTTGATGTTTTAAAAGTGTTTTTCTAATGATATACAGAGATTTACTGATGTGATTTTTTTAGTTTGACTAACTATATAAATATACGTTAGAAGAGTTTTAAAAATGAAAATTTTGTTTTTATTTCTCAATTAGATTAAAATATAAAAGTATACGTATTTAAGTGTTTATGACTGGGATTACATTATAATTTGTTTTTCTTAGATTCTGGTAGATATTCATTAATACTGATCTCATTGTACATCATTTTTAAAACATAACTTTATTATGAATATTTAATACTGATTATTGAAATTGTGTAGTAATATTGCTTCATTCAGAAAGGCTAATGTAGAATGTATGGCAAGGATTCACAAAAAATCAAGTGAACAGTTATTAGGTTCAAGTAAAGAAGAACAAGTACGAAATAAGTAAGTAGTATTTTTAGCACAGAATAAATAAAACTAAAGCTATTAATTTTGATTAGTATCTTACTTATTTTCAATTATTTAATATTTATAAAAATATTTTAATACTTACTATTATAACTTATAATAGCTAGTATTTACTTTTGTATTAATTAATATCACTCATTGTAAACATTTTCTGTAGTTTGATAGTTTTTGTTGTTTTAACAAATACTTTTATTGGTAAGTAATTAATTGTTTTAATAATATTTTGTTTAAGGCTCAAAATGGATAAAGAAAATTTATTAAAACAGTCATCAACTGTTACTAATCAACTATTATCAGTCAGTAGACAACTGGCAAGCACATCTCAACAAAGCTTGGACACTCTAGAAACTCTTTGTTAGATCATAATATTAAATAATCTTGTATTCATAAATTAGTAATTTAATTAAGTTTTTATTATTAATTTTCAGTAAAGTCATCTTCAACTGTATCTAATATTAGTAATGAGATTAAAAATGCCAAAGGAGCGTTAACTCAATCAGAAAAACTTTTAAATAAATATGGACAACGTGAAACAACTGACAAAATTATTATTATGTTTGCTTTTGCATTTTTTTTATGTGTTATTGCTTATATTGTTCAAAAACGACTTTTTTAATGTTAAAAATTTGAGTTTAAAAAGTGTAATGAAATTTAGTGACATGTACAATATGTATATAAATATTGATGGATAAGGTATTATTTTTTGTGTGATTTACCAAAATGTTACGTATTTATTTTTCCAAAATAATTGAATAAAAAATAGAAACTGATTTATATTATAAAAATTTTGTTCTATTAAAACATAGATCGAAATTATATGATATATAGTTAATTAAATATTATTGTTTTATAAATATAAAATTTAAACAAAAGTGTTTTTAATCACATACAGTTGTATCAGTAGGTAAATTAAATATTTACTATTTTAATTTTTACTATTAGAGATGGAAATTTTTGTGGCATATAGATCATTTTTTTAAATATATATTTTGTTATAGACAACATAGTTAACATTTTAGTCTACTATACTGTTTTCTATTTGAGTTAAGATTGAACCGCTTTCACACACAGACCAAGCCTGTTGATCACTGTGTATATGCTCATAGTAAAGAGTATTTAGTGGAAATATGACGAGACAAGTTTTAGTCTCGAGTAGTTCAATCTTAACCTGATTACATTATAGTAGTCTAGATAGACAAAAAATACAAAAATATTCAACATGCATACATATCCTTTAAAAATGTATTTTTAATATTTATGCCCCTTGATAGATTAATACATCATAATACAGGATTATAAGTGTTGTCATTTTCTAAACAAAATATAGATAATGCAGCATAACATTTAAAAATAAAGTAAAAGTAATTATCTTAATATCAAAGTTTATTTTTTAGAAAATATTTAATAAGACAGTTAAAAGTATCAGTACTTAAATATAAAAATAATTAATTATTATTAAAATTTGAATCAACGATTTATCTCTTCATTACTTCAAAGGGTTTGATAGACTGTATATTAGTGAAATTGCTTCATTAAATTGTGGTTTCTCTAAACAAATATAAAAACATTACAATGTAAATTAATAATTAATAATCACCAATAGTTCTAATAGATTATTTTTAATTGTTAATAACTGCTCCTACAATTTAAATTAGAGGATAAAAAATTGAAATCAGAATAACAATTATTAATTTTTTATAAATTTTAATTCAAGAAATATAATATTTATGAGAAATTAGTAAAACATCAAAGTAAAATACTTCTAACTTTAAGCAAATTTGTTAGGTTTGATAAAAACGATATTTTTGAGTAAATAATTATTCATGAATTGTTTGCTTACCAAAATCATCAGTTATTGATGATGGTAAGTTGTAGTAACTTTCTCCAGCTACAGTTCCTTTGTCTTTGGCCAAACCATGCACTTCAACCCATCCGTCTAGAAAGCTGTCAATCGGTTCATGAAAATTAACAGTTACCACTTGGTCATCTGTTGTTTGCATCGTTATGGATTTACCATCAGTACTCACCTATATAAAATTGAAAATCAACATTTCCAATTAAGTGTCATTTCATAATGCTATGTAGATACCTAGATAAGTACTATACCTTTAACACGTTACCGATCAATGTTACGGGCTTGTTGGTGAATTTCTGCAAGAAAGAACCATTAACAAACGCCCGTGTGGGTATGACTACGGATTCCATATTATTTTATCTTTTTACAGTGGCTATTAAACTTTAAATTTCTTTTAGTGAGCGTGCTTTAACAATTAGGCCTTAGGAGCAACTGTGCGACTTCAAACACTGGTCACTGACAACAAAAACACAATTAAAAATGATTTTGGCGACTGAGGCACAGTGGTCAGTGAATGGCGTAATGGTGATATTGCAATTTCCAATGCTACTTGCTTTATGTGTATAAAGTTTTCCCGGTTTTTTATATTCTTATCATGGCTTAGTGATATGCACGGCAGCCTAAGTAGATAGTATTCATAGAATATGATAGTATCACAATAAATGAAACCAGAATGGACACTCAAAAAATTTACATTGACTCTTATGGAAGACACGGTATTTTAAGCCAAAGTGCCACCAGTGTTAACAAAAAGTACAATAAAAAAAATATCGTATACAATTATTCCCACCGAAGAGTTGGCGGTTGATTTGAAATTTGATAATTAACGATGTAAATTTTGATCCCAGCCATAAACTAGTGGTTAAAATAGAATTTAACAAATTCAATTAAGTCCTAATTTGTTATGTATTTCAATAATAAGAGTTAATATAATAAAATGCGATCTACAGATATTATTTTCGAACTTCGATAGAAGTGATATTCTTATCGCAGTAATTATCTTTACAGAAATACCTATGATCTTATTTTTGTACTCTTCATACAAATTAAATCAAATATTACGGACTAATAATATATTGTATATGTGTGTAGAATGCAGGTAACTCTGGTGTAGTTTGTAGTGTAATTGAGTGCGCATGTGATTTATTCAGTGAATTTTTTACTTTTATAACTTTTTTATGTTTAAATGTTAATTATTAAAATTACTATACATTATCGAACAAAATGGTGCTTCTCTACTATCAAATAGACAGCTCTAAGAAGAGTGGCGGAGATCATTCTACTAAAATCATTTAGTTGTTTTATAATCCAACTTAAATTTAGTGGGGTTTCAGGAGGTGAACTTTAGAAATTCAAATGGGTAGCTATACTTTTATTGCAAGAATAATGTGAGAAAATTGTTCTAATACATTTCAGTGTTTGAACAACATTAATTAATGCAAAATTCTACACTTGAAAGATATTTAACGTTTCTATACATTTTTTAAAGTTGACCACCTAAAATCAGAACAAAAATGACTAAATTTGTCATCATTCATATATGATTTTTTTTTGCCGGACTTTTGTTCGGGGATTCGTTGTAAGAATACAATAATACAATAATAATAAATAGAACGGAAAAAAAGAGTAAAACATTATTTCCGTATTTGTGTTATCACTATGCAGTGTGTTGCATATTATAAAAATAAAAAAGTATTTTGCGTCTTAAAAATAACGTAGTCGTAGTTGTATACCGCTTTTCCGGAACGAATATTTTTGAATCGTTTGTTTAAAATTATTATTTATATCAACAGCGTTAAAAAGCCTATGAAAATCGAAGATGTAAAATGTGCGATCTGGGATTCGGTGATATCCGACAACAATAACTTGATATTCATCACGGGAGACAAATGCGTCAGCTCGGACTTCGTCGGGAGTCAGTCCATAGTCGACATTAACCAGGTTTCGGTCATCGGCGATAAATTCGTGACAATTGGTACGTGGTATGACAACAAGATGGGCTACTCCAAAAGACTTATAGACCTATACAACCACATGGTCAAAGTGGGACATGGCTGAAATGAAGTGTAAATTGTATCCTTAATAGCCATCGAGGACGATGTTCGAATTGTGATACAAAGGATATAACAAAAAGACCGGACAAGTGAAATTACTTTTGCTCTAATCAATATTTTTTACATAGATAGATATTTTTATAATAGGTAGGCTATTTAAATATATAATTTTGTACGCAACGACCCAATATTTTGATTGTTAAAATAGCTTCTGCTGTGGTGCCCGTTAAAAAAAAATGTAGTAAACTGGTAGTATATATGATTTACCAAATTATTGGATTGAATTACTATTGATTTCTATACAATTTAATTGCTTTAAATTTTTTTGTGTAATCATCGAATAGGTACGTTCGTATTAAACTAGTATTGATTTTATAGCTATATTATTATTCAATTAATTATGACATAACGTCTGTATACAGAGTGATACACACATTTATGTTATAGCCATTTTATCACATAAATATTAAAAATACAAAAAAATGTATGATCCAATTTTTTTTTTTGATTTAGGAACATCAAAAATGATTTGTGTATTTTATAATTGTTTACAATATATTAGAATGGTTTTAGGAAGTTAACTTTAGAACCTCAAACGGGAACCTATATTTTTTTGCAAACATAATATAAGGACATGTTTTTATTACATTTTAGAGCTTGAAAAACATTAATTAATGCAAAACTCTATACTTGAGAGATATTTAAAGTTTTTATAAATGTTTAAAATTGACCACCCAAAAACCCCCTAAAATATTGTAAAAAATTATAAAATGTACAGATCATTTGAGATGTTTTTAAATCAAAAAACTTTCGTACTATAAATTTTTCTCTATTTTGAATCAATAAATTGGTCGTAACATAAATTTTGAATAGCCCTGTATAGTGGCGATATAACGACAAACGTTTTTAGAAATATATGGAAGCGATAGTCAAAAAAGTTATTAGCGTTCCGAGCAAATTCACTTCCATATTTGTAAAGGGTGTCAACTTTGACGAGTATAAAAATAATATAACTGTGGTTTCAAACAATGAATTTGGCGTGGAAAAATGAAAAACTGTCTACTGACGATGATTCACTCTACAGAAAGTGGCAAATATAAGAGAATAGATTTGCATATTTTATTTTATTTTAGAATATACGGGCTGGGCCCTATATTATAATGTATTTCCAGAGGGTCGATAGGCACAAAATCAGATCATTTTATTGCCGTATTAAATGTAGTTGTACAGACTATGCTTCTTGTGCTTATTTTAATACATAATTATTATTATTCGCTGTTGCTGTTTTCATTTATTAAAATACCTACATTCTGTTTATAGTAGGCATTTCGGTAATAAAAAGTCAATGGACTTCATAAGAATTTTATCCGGAACATGATCAATAATTACGGACCATTCAGTTGGTTCCTAGAAAATCAAATAATAATTTGAGTTATATTATTTAGAAGATACAAATTATAAAATTTGTTTCACATGAATTCATACGTCGATTGTAATGGTAAGTTATATATTTATAATTTATATAATAAATAATAATTTTACATGTAACTTTTCGAGTATACTATATAGTTCAAGCGTTTCTAAAATTATAACATCGTATATCTCAAAGGTATAGAAAAAAAATAGAAATAATATATTTTGTTCAAGTCGCACAAAAAATGTTATAGAATATATTCATTAACATATTATTATTGCACTTTTTGATTAAAAATTAATACTGAAAATAAAAGTTAACATGTGTTTGATATGCTGTTACATTAAAAATCAAGTTAGAATATAAAACAAATATTGAAACATGACGACAAAAGTTGTAATATAATGTTAATTATTATCGTTAGGTGTGCATTTATTTAAAATTATATTATATAGGTATGTCGAAAACAAAAATAAAAATTGTAACAAATTAAACAGTTCTACTCAGAACATTGTCCGATGCGGTTGTACTTTGTGTGTTATGTCTCTTATGAGACTGTCTCGTTATTTATCTCTTGAGCGTTACTTGTTTCTTCACGTATTATTCACGGTTCAAATAGCTCATCAAAATGACTACAAACTATGTAAAATGCTATAAAACTCTAGCTCACAATGAAGATACCTTAGAATGTTGCAATTGTAAAAAAAAGGCCCACTTTTATTGCATTGGAGTCACTGAAACTAGTTTTAAAAAAATGTCAAAAAACCCAAAAACAAGATTCACATGCCAGTCATGTCTTGACCCTACTACAATATCGATAAATGTAATTTCAAATAAATTTGAGAAAAAGATAGAAGAGCTTATCAAGTCAGTTACTTTTATGGACTATCAATTTGATGAATTTAATAAAAAATTGGACGCGGCTTTATTGGATATGAATCACCTTAGAACAGAAAATGATCAAATAAAAATTGAAAATATAAGGTTAGCAAACGCAATTCTTGAAATTAAACAAAAGCTAGATACAATTGAACAATTAACATTGGTATTGGTATTGGTATTGAGATAATCGACATGCCAAAAATAGAAAATGAAAATTGTATGGAAATAGTAAAAGAAATCGTCAAAAAACTAAATATTACTAAAATGTGTTAGAAGCATCAAAATTAAATTTGATTGATAATAAACAGCTAATAATAATTGCCAAACTAGGAACTCCTAAAATGAGGAAAAATTTAATAAGAGCTACTAAATCACAAAAACTGAACACTAATATATTATATAGGCAATTGGAAACTAAAAAAAATCTACATCAATGAACGTTGGACTAAAGATCAATGAATTCTTTACTCAAAAGTAAGGGCTGCTGGTAAGGAACACAAATACAAATTCATATGAATAACAAACGCAGACATCATGATAAAAAGGACGAAATCTCAAAAATCACTATAGGATATGATCTTCCAACGATATTGCCATGCATGTAACTTCACCACTATATAAATCTAAAATATTTATCTCTGCTATTATTTATGTCATATATACAAAACTTACACTGTTGTAACTAAAAGTTATACAAACACAAATCTCAGCATATTTTATCAACGAAACCCTATAATATTCATTATTACTATTTATCAGATATTATATATATACAGTAGAACCCGTTTAAGACGCTCTCGCTTAAGACGATTTCCCGGCTAATACGCTCATTTTTACGAGTCCCTTGATTTTGACAACGTTTAACATGGAATTAACTCTGAATAATACTGTTATCCATGTTATCCTGTTATAATACTGCAAGCACAATCACATACTGCTTTGGAAATTCAATTTCAAAAATAGAATGCTAGTTTTTTACTTTACACAGTTTACAGATATAAAATAATATAATAATATAAAATATAATATATATATATATATAATATCTTAACAATGATACTGAATTATTTTTAAATGAATTAAAAATCACCAACCTAGAAAAAGCTAAGACGACACATGCTGACTATAAAATACTAATTGGTAATATAAATTTGGATACTTTAAAATGATTTATACTATCACTATATAGTCACTAGTCAATAATTATTAATTCATACAAGCGAAAACTATGAAAACACGAAATTCAAATTTCGAACCAAAACAAATTTGAATTTATGTGTTATCTATGGGCATTATCACTAATCATAAATAATAACGTAATGTAACCAAGTTATACCAAGGTTACCACTATGTATTATCTACAACCGTGGCCTGTGTATACTAAAAGATACTATAGATAGGAATAATATATTGAATAATGAATATTATACCACAGAATAGATTGATTTGTGATTATACCATATTGTAATTATATAGTGTCTTCTGCCATTGAACAATACTGTCTTCATTCGTGTCCAAAACGTACCTACCACGAATCACTGTTAAAAAATAAGGGTATAGATGTTTATTATTAATTTTATTGTTACCTATGTAGCTATGTAGTATAATACTAGTATGTATATTGCAAAATAATTAATAGTAAACAAAATAGATATCTTGTTGACCTGTTGTTTATTCATTAATTGTAAAACTGATAGATTTTTTAGTTTTTGTTTTACTTCTGTTGTAGGCGTTGCGGTTTCAAGGTTAAACAGTTCAGGAAGCAATACAACCTATTGGTAGAATAAGCCAATCAATGATGTTAGATGAGCTGGCTATCGATTATTCAGAGTACTTAAAGGTTGACAATGAAAATGAGGTAACATTATTGGAACTAAAATAATTAATAATTAATAGGTACCAATACAGTAAGTTTAGGTATACTTATATTGTATTATACTCTATATATTTTTTGTCTTCTCAGGTTAGTGCGCTAAAAGATGTAGTCGAAGATATGCTCACCAGATTAGAAGAGTTTCAGACATTTATGGAAATGGTAGATGATAATATCATCTTAATAGTGTATGATTAATACCATTCAAATTTACATTCATTACTTACAGGTACGTGCACTACGAATAGAAAGTACTGTGATGCATTATGATTCGATAAAAGAAATGAAGTCCAAAGTTACTGAACTCACGGACACTATAAATAAATTAGAAAAACTGGTTAATAAAGTCGGCGAAGACGTAGAATTGGTTGACCAACAATTAACTGAAGCTGAGGCTTGTATGCCTATTAATAAGGACGGTCCACTAAATACAATTCTGAAACCTTTTTTTGTAAGTTAATAGCTATGCAATTAATACATGTTGTTGCAAACATAATATTATATTAATAATTATTTGTAATAATTTTGATTAGAAAAAACAAGAAGATCATTCTTCTAAACAATTACCTGCCTATAAACCACCAGTGATTTTTAAGTCTGATGATTACTTTCTGGCGACAAAAGCAGAAGATGCACTTAAAATGATTGAAAATGATACAACCACTCACAATTAAAACAAAATAACTTTTTTCCATTTTAAAATTATATATGGAATTAAGCTACTAATATATTTAATATTTATTGATAAATAAGTTATTTATTTGTTTTTGGAATAAATACATTTTATTTTTACAAAATTTGTATTCAATTCAAATATTAGTTGTTAATAGTCAGTTGAATATTCATATGAATGTTGGTTGATTTTGATGCTTAGTGTTAATTATTGACAAGTACTAAAAGTTAAAAGTAATCAATGAATGTAGTATTTATAAGAACTACATGTCTAAAAATAAGTAAATAATTTGAAATATTTTGCTCATGTTTAACACGTTGATTGCGTACTAATGCCAATTAGTATCCTGATGATCATTCAACAATGTGTTTGGCACTATTTGATGTCCAATAAATATTTAAAGTAAATGGTTTATTATTCCCCATGCGTGGCTGAATGTTATTTCATTATTATTTAGCTTGATCAAACGCATGTTTTAAAATATGTATTCATACGCTGTTTGGATGTTTGACCATACAAGAGTAGTTTCTTTGTTACTTTTATATTTTTACGTACACACTGGATGAGAACCACAAAAAGACATACACAGTCAACATGTTAATTTATTTATTTTAGCTATGTTACACTTGATTATTAATACTTAATTACATTATTTAAATGTTTGTACTGTTATAATACTAATAACAAAATTATTAGAATCTTATGGACAAATAAGATTTTTATGGTTTAATTTTTGATATTTCACTATCTAAATAAGTTTTAACTTTTAAGTACAATCACTAATCATACTCTGCAAAATACTATTACATGTTTATAATATAATATTATGGGGACGTGTTCTTATTATGATAGAACATTTAATTAATAATGAAGTCATTAATTCATTGTTTTGTTTAGTTAATAGTAAACATTATACTGCAACACACCTCCTTTATCGTTTAAAACAAAGCGACTATCAATATTTATACCTAATCCTATCCAGCTAAGGAGTAGTTGGTTAACTATTCCTTCTACACGAAGCGATCTTGAGAACCGGGTTGTTGGACCGATATAAATAAAATTTACTATATGAGTTATATTTTACAGATCCTAGAAACTTATGATCTGTGTTCATAAATTAACACAATCAAAGTCGATATAGTAACGTATACAAAGGTTTATTAAATGTTTGAAATAGTAATAGTATTATACAGTACACTATCACTTGAGTAACTCTGTTCACGAGGGTAGTTTATTGAAGATCACAGGAGTAACGGAGTTGAAATAATTAATGATTTAACTGTAAGTTAGGTTATTATACTCATAGTAAATCGAAATATAATGTAATTTTAAAGAATATATGAAAGAAGAATTATTATCTTTACTTCGCGATTTAAACCCAACTACTGGCTATGCCAATAATATCGATAATATATACATATGTTCTACTCAATGATCCTATGTTCTATTAACCTAAGCAAATTCGCTAAATTCTGAATGCGGCATAAATGACGAATCAGTAATCTGTAAATCGTTACAATACACATTGATTTTCTAATTGTTTTGCTCTCCCTCTCCTTTTTATTGTGAATAATATAAATTAATATTATAGTTATTAAATTAAATAGGAAAAACAAATTCAACAATGAAATTTAGCATATTTTATTATTATGGAACACGGCCAATGCTTTCAGGAAAGTGCTTTTAGTTTGTGATCAGGTTTATAATCTATGTATAATAACAAGATAAACTACAAAATAAAGAAGTTTTCCAACAAGTTATCAATATTTGGGCATTCGTGTAGCAGGTGATCTATTACCTCGTGTTAGGTGTATCAGGTGATCTATTGTATTATACTAGGTGTAGTTGGTGATCTACAATTGCGAGGACTTAGTTGCGCACCTAATATTATATCCTATTATTATATTATATTATTCTAGGTGATATATAAATTTGTTTCATGAAATGGTGAAATAAATATTAAGTTTGAATATTTTTGCATAATATTTCGTCATATTTTAAGAAATTCAATTTTTAGCATATTGGGCATATTTTGTATTATTTTTTATTTTTATAAACGTAAAATTGTCGAGAAAAATCATAATTGAATGGTCGTAGTTTGTTGTATTTAACACGTACGTCTGTTTACGATAATCTCTTTATCGCTTAATAATCAACCTTTTTTATCGAAAATATCGACAATTGAATAGTTGTGGTAAATTTAATGACATCTAGATTCTAAATTGTACAATGAAATGAGAAGCAGTATGTGTCCGTTAGTTTTAAATTGTTCGTTGGTCGGAGTTTATACCTAAAATGCGTGCGTCTGAATTTTATAAAATAATTGTTGATGAAAAATCAACTGTACATTTTTTACAACTTCACAATTTACTTTCAAATGACAGTGAAACGCCAAATTGGAAAAAATGTGATTCTGAAACAAAAATTATGGTCAGAAAAAAACGGCTGGCTTCTAGTGAACAACGTGAGTACCAAAGTTTAAGATGCGTTAAAAAAGGATGTCAAACATCTCAGTCTCTGCGTCAAGACAATAAATTTTTTACCTACACAGATTTGAATAATAAATGTAATTCTAAATTGTCGCTGGGACAAATTTTAGAGTTGGTTTATTACTGGTCAGAAGACATGAGCATAGTAACCGTTTGTCGGCTTACTGGACATTCTAATAAAACAGTAATAGATTGGTACAATTTATGCCGTGATGTGTGTTGTAGTATTTATGAAAATCGGAAACCTATGTGTAGACCTAATGAATGTGTTCAAATTGACGAGTCATTACTACGAGGAAAAAGAAAATATAATAGAGGCAGGATTCTACTGGGTGATCATAGAGGTGCAAATTTAACGGACGACAATAGTTCAAATTCAGATTCTGATTCTCAAAATGTTCCTCCTAATAACAGAAATAGAAATTATGGCAAACGAGTAAAAGGACCTTTTTTTTTGGAATGTGTTGGCGCCATGATGGGATTCTTGAAAAACGTTTTTTTGTTGTTGAAAGTCTTGACAGAGCTACACTTATTCCAATAATTGAAAAAGAAATACTTCCAGGAACAACAATCATGTCAGACGAATGGAAACCCTATAAAGTTTTACAAAATATAGGTTATAATCACTTGACAGTAAACCATTCTGAAATTTTGTCGACCCGTTAACAGGAGCCAATACCCAGACAATAGAATGCATTTGGTCACATCTTAAAATGAAAATATTTCGAAAAATGCATGGTACTACATCAGAACTATTACATCGTCGTCTGATTGAAGCATGGTGGAGATCAGTTAATGTTCAAGATACTTTTTTAAAATTTTGAAATGATACTAAAAATGTTTACTGTAATTGAAATTTGTATTATATTTGGCTAATTATTTTTTCTTTTTTTATATTTGACGAATATTTGTATGATAATATTATGACGTAGGTATTCGTAATAAAAAATATTATGTGTTTTTATACTATTAAAAAAATTATTTTTTTAATTTGTACGTAGATCACTTGTCCTAAATCCGCA
>JACXSJ010003438.1:0-24002 GCA_014851325.1 Pentalonia nigronervosa | reverse complement strand
AGATTTTGGTTATTTGAACAAATCGTAATAGCAAAACTTTTTAAAAATTTATTAAATTATCAATTTATCTGAGACTAATGTAATGAAAAAAAAATACATAGGCTTGCAGACAAATGCGTTTTAAGTAAAAAACAATTTCACTATTAATTAGCTAAAAAAAAAATTGAGGGGAGACGTGTTCGCCCGCAGACTTATTCAGTTTAATGAGTAAAATAACCAGTAACATTAAAAAATTTAATTGTAGGCGGTCATAAAAAGCTATTGGGAATTAAAGCTCCTTTTTATTTTTTAAACTAGATTAATAATAATTTATGAGAGACCTTCTATAAGATTTTGAATTTTTGAAAAAAATGTTTAGTCGCCTCTGTAGGTACTATGATATTAAAAAAAAAAATAATATTGAACATGGACGTCATGAATTTTGAGCCGGGGGTGCATATAATTCCAGGGCCTAGTTATAACAATATTTAAATATCTAATATGCTTTTTAAAAAATCAATATTTAGTTAAGTTTAATTTACCAATATGTTTCACTGTACACCCGCTTTCCATAATAGATAATCATTAATACTTATACTTTAACTTCCAATAATACCTACCTACCTAACTTTCGACAATCAACCGCATACTCGATTTGATGACACCTAATTCAATACTTAAACCGACAATGCCAACTCGGTTTTGGACTCTTTTTATCTTCACCTATAAGTCAAGGCTGCAAACCTACTATACCATAGTATCAGCCAAAGGGTCGAGTGAGCTTTACAATTCTACATCCTTTCCTACGTATTCGATATCGTTAACCTAACTTTTCTTCTTCACACTTCTTCTCCCATACCTTCACGACTACATTTGACCTATACATCCATATGTCCTGTATTCTGTCTATTAACTTCTTCTTTCGTCTTTACATCCCACCCTTTCTCCCTAAGTTCACTTTCATAACTACACTCACACTGTATTTTTTTTTAGTACACACTCTCCAATCTTCCAACCAATACACCCTGCAATGGCGTGGCGAACACGAAATTGTTCAGAAGCTAGTATTATGTGTCATCCACCCAACCACCCACCAATACTCGATAATTACATTTACATATTTTTAACTACATGTTGTAGTAAACACTACAATACTAGTTAATATAAATTATTACCCATTATTATTCGGCTATTTCCCGTCCACCCACCACCCCTTCTGAAACTTAGTGGCGGTTACCCGCTTCGCCAAGCCACTAACCTAACCTTACATATTTTTGTATCTTTCCCTTTCAGACACCAAACATTCCGAAATCCTCTAGACCTCTTTCCTTAACTATCTTCACCATATCACACACTTTCTATTTTCCTTCGTTTATCTCATTCTCTCGTACAGGTCATCGTACCTGATAATCGGAGAAAATATTTAAATATTATCTAGTGAATATCAGACCTGACTAATTTCCTAATTTTTGTCATGACCTAATTGATAGCCGGAATAGCGTTATACCTATAGTTATAATCGATATGTTCGATCCCCTGATCTATTTACAATATTAAAAAGAAACTTAACGGCGGTTAATAAAAAAATTTAAAACCCACAAGCCTGCTTAACATAAATATCACTAGTGGTGCGTATGTTAAAATAAATATATAACAATAAATACTGTTTACATACCTTCTAACCAAACGATCCGCGATGTCGTGTCCGAATGAGAATAAACTATGTATTGTCTCTGATACATTTTGACGATAACACCATCCACTTCATTCCAATTTGGGGACATCCGTTATCGAATAAAATCTCTGAAATAATACGCAGCCAGTAAAATATTTAACAATTTAAGAGTTTAAAGTATGACAGATATTATGGCTAAAATAATGTTAATATTTATTTCATTACAATTCACTGAATGTTTATTTCCAATAAAAAATGTTTTACATCAAAAACCTTGAAAACATAATACATGGATAATGTGTAATTATGAGTTTCTATACACACAATGCAATTATCAAACTGTTTAACTGATTTTAAACTGTTATTGCTACAAATCTGTGCAAATCGTGTTGCTCGCGTAAATGAATTGTGCACAAAAGAATATGGAAAAGAATTTTACTTAAACATCGATTATTCCGAAGAAACTTGTGTCGTACTCGCATTGCCGACGTGCAGGAAACTGCTCTGAAATGAAAACATTTTGATTTATAAAAAATAAAACCTAACTCAATAATTTTTTGTTCGTTGAAATTTTAGAATCGTTAATGCCGTCTACGTCCGTTGCAACGTTTGCCAATTGACATAGATGATAGATTTTATATTTTTACGTCAATATGAAAAATCCACAGATATAATATATTATTACAATTATCGATATTTGACATCATCCTGCTATTTGAATGAATCGAAAAATCGAAAAAAAAAATGTTATTAATTACCTACTATGAATAAATGATGTAACTGCTATTACCTATTAGAGTTAAAAATATAATTATAACTTGTTTAGGTATACAATTAACAAATCAAATTTACCATGCCAAAAATACCAGCAGTTTGTAAGATTCCAATTCAAACATTTACTCCGATATTGATGATCATGATAGTAATAACTACTATTATTTAGTGTATAAATTATTTTTTAATCATATTATATTATATTTTATAATTATGAGCTATTTAAAAGTATTTGATATGTTTTAATTTTTAGACATAGTTTATTCCCGATAAATATTAAAATACAATTATATTTTTATCAAAAATTTTGAAAATATAATATAAGCTTTCTCATTTCATGTTTAATATTATGTACCTACTCAATGCAATTATTTAAATATGTATGTAAAACAATTTTAAACTTTTGTTGTTTATGAATTTATTTACACTACTACCTATGCGATACGGCCAGTGTTGAATTAGAAATGAATAAGAATACTAATTTATAGTATACTTTGATGTAATATTTTAATTAAAATTGTATTTTATGACTTATGACGTGTATGTCTGTAGATCCACTAAAATGTATGTCTATTTCATCTACGTACCTATGTGTTAATTCTTATTACTCTACAACCGGGACGCAGCGAAACATTGACGATATCTTGGTTAGGTATTAGAGTTCGCGTATTTTATAAGTTTCGCGATTAGAAATAAAATAAGTATTCGCGACACTTGGGTAGCATTAAATATGTATTTTAAGGAAAAAAGTAAATTTGAATCTTTAAATAATACGAAAAGGAACTTACGCAGATTTTGACTGTTTTGGCAAATCCCCGAGCCGTTTACACAGTGCACTACCGCTGCGTCGATGTGGAATAATGCTTTTGCTCATCTGAACTGAAAATATTGTGATTTATGAAAAAATTAAACCGCACTAAAGCAATATGTTTTTTGTTCATGACCACTTATTTAGCTTTGCATAATGTCGTTTTATAATCGTTAATCGTCTTCGTTTTCAGCAACGATTTTGGCAATTGCCATAGACGATACACATTATACTACGGCAATATGAAAATTTCACAGCTGATATATCATAATACAACTTTTGATATCAAAGAGGTTCGTTTTTACGATTTGTTCATTTAAAAGTGAAATTACAATAACTAAAATAGTTAATAATTTTAAATTTAAATTATAATAATAATATAAAATATTATTTTTTGGTCATTGGTTTAGTTATTGTTATTTATATATTAGATGCACAAGCATATTTTTTATGAACAAAATATAGAATTGGCCAACAATAATTTTTGTAATATTAATAATAACAGTGACTACTCTGAAATAAATTATAAAAAACGTAGCTACAATAGCCATAATACTTTCAATAATATGCGTATGCAAAATAGTAATCAAAAATTTCATTTTAATAAACAAAATCAACGCGATCAAATTCAAAATAAAAAATTTAATGAAAAACATCTAAAGGCTGATATAGTTTGCTATGATTGTTAGTTACCGAGTCGCATGCGCTCGTCATATACCATGTCAAAAAACTTCAAATTAAGCACTTAACTAGTTGTGTTTCTAAAATTATAATAAATCCTATCATACAACCAGAGAGTTAGTTGAAAATAAAGATAATAATAAAATTTACTTAACAAAAGGAAATATTATAAACTGTACAAGTGACAAAAAATATAGTAATATTAACTATAAAATTGAAATACCAGGAAAAATAAGTAACTATGAAATTAATTTTTAATTGACACTGGGGCAAATTTAACTGTCATCAATAATTTTAATGTTTATTTAAATGGAATTGTACCGTTGAAAATAGATATTAGTCTTGGGTGGCGAATAATACTAATTTAAATACAGTCGGAAAATTATTGGTAGAAATAAAGATTGAAACTTTCAAATCTGCAACGATTTTGGCATAGATAATGGATATTATACTGTGCAATGGGAAAATTTCATAATTAATTTATTATAATATAACTTTTATTATCACAAAGTTGCGTGTTGACAATTTTTTTTTTTTTTTTGAAATGTAAAATTACAATAACCAAAATAGTTTATAATTTTAAATTTAAACTATAATAATAATATAAAACATTAATATTTTGTTTATTGATTTAGATGGTGTTATTTAGATATTATTATATTAGATACACAAGAATATTTTTTTTATGATTCAGTAAATAAATGTGGTTAATGCTTTTTATAATTAAAAAATATTTATTATATGTAAGCACACAGTTAATGTTAATCACATTTACCGTACCAGCTATACCACTAATTTGTAAAAGTCTAAGTTAAACATTTTCGCTGAATATTGACTAGCAGGAAATAAATAATTATTATTTAATTTATTTCCAATAAATATAAATAAAACAATTTTTTCTGAAAACAACTGAACATTTTATAAATTTTTAACTACAAACTAATGCAATTGTTCGATATTTTGATAAATTTTGGTAAAAATTTAAACTTTCAAACCTCATAATTAAAATTATGCACATGTATTTTTAATATTATTAATTTTAGCGTTTTTTGATTTACAGCCCGGTACAAAACACTTATTTGGTATTTTTAATTAACTGTTTTAGTTAAACTTTAAAAAAAATTGGTATATTTTTATTATATATTGTTCAATTAGATGTTAGTCAATAGTAAATAATAAACGTTTAGATGGACAGTCGTAGTTCCTTCAATACTACTATAGTGCAATCAATTTTGGGATGTGATTTGTTTTTTTTAAATACTGTTTATTGTGACTGGAAGTCTATCTCTATATGTTTATATTATTGAATTCATGCCTATATACAACATTTTTATTTGTATCGACTTGCATATGAATTAAATAATTTTTTAATATAATATTAAAAGTCTATAATTTTTAATGTACCTACTTTAGTGGCAAATAATGAATTTAACCAGCCTTCAAGTGAAGTGGCGCGGACTGGCGGTATTTGTGTTCACTAAATTTATGCCGTCAAAAATTGTGCCACTATTTTCATGAAGTGTTATCTCTTTATATTCTTCTCTTATCTCTACATCCTTTCTCAAATTCACCGAGTCGCAAGTTACGATTTCTGCTTACTGATTATTCTTTTGAAGACATTAAAATAACATTACTTACTGTACCTACTTACTTCAATACTCACACTTTGTGCAATAAATCGACAGATGGTAATTTAGTTTTGTATTGGAAATAATTTTGTATTTTTACATGCACTTTATTTACAGGCCAGTGTTGTTGTCGTTGGGTTAGGTCTAGCCGTAGCTGGCTTTGCTGGCCGACAAGTTTTACGAGCAGCCCCACATGTTGCTCAAAGAATGAGCGAAGTTCTCAAAACAATGACATCCGAATCGGGAATTTTGGTAAAATTACAAAACATTATGACTTTATTGATATTATCACAAACATTTGTTTTTTTTTTTCAATGCTTTTAGTCGAATAATAAATTTCATAAAGGCGGATTTGAACCTACCATGTCCAAACGTGAAGCTACACTCATACTTGATGTATCAAATAATGCTCCAAAAAACAAAATTAAGGTAAACTAAATCATATTATATAATTTTATGAAATCTCAACTGCCTTGAGCATTAAACAAACAATATTTATTTTGTATACAAATAGGCTAATCATTCGGACGTCGAATTTAATACTTTTTATTTATTTAAAAATATACTAATTCTATAGGTATGCTATTAAGAATGTAAAATTACCCTTAATTATAAGTTATAGCATTACCATTTTTCAGGATTTCAAGTTAATGTAGGTAATAGAAACACTATAATTATCAAAATAACTATACATTTTATAGTGTAGTGTTTAAAATCTATACCATTTGTGTAATAAAACTATATTTGCATTGCCACTGAACCAACTTTAAGTTATCTTATCAAATACAGATATATAAACATCATTGGTATTCTCATGAGGAGGTAGTTATAGTGGACAGATCCTGCGTAAACCTTCTTTGCTAGTAACTGATAATTTTGATATTGGTTAATAATATGTATTTTTTGATAAATGTTTAATTTGCACAGTGCCAGTGTTTATGTTGACTTCTGAGACAACATTTTCAAATAACAAAGATTAAATTTAATAATGTGACTTACTATATCCTAATTTAATATAATTTCTTAATATCTTGTCAATAGGTTAACGTTGTTGGTCATTTGTGGAAAAGTTTTAATTGATCCCAAAGATGTTGATGATTGATGTCATGTCTCAAAAATCAAGAATAATTGATATAATTTTATTAATGTTGACAATTACATTTTTTCAGATACAGGCCACAGTAAAAACAATACTTTTGAAGTAATTTTATGTATATTCTATTATTATTGTTATTGTGACATACGGAGGCTAAAATTCACTCAAATGTTGCAATTAATTTTTCTAAACCACATCATTAAAAATTACAAACACTAATCAGTAATACTGTGTGTTTAAATTTTACATTTTGTTTTATCATTTCTATTTTCTATAGATAATTAATTGTTAGTCTGACAAACAATTTTGTGTAATCTATTATTTTTATGAACTTTTAAAATTTATAGTTTTTAGTAAATAGTGTAAATATTATTTCTAATGCTATGGTTTAAAGTATGACATGTATCTGAATGAGTAATTGATTTTTGTAACAACTTAATTTGAAAATTATTTTTGCTAGACTTGTTCATAAAACCATTAATTATAATATTGGTTTTTATAAACCATACAAGGTTTTTTTAGTACAAACCTTGATAATTCTGACATGACATCTATAAACAATATTGTATCAACCATTTTGTGTACAGAGTATTTGGTTCAGAATCAAAGATTCTAAATAAATGTTGATAATGATTACAATTATTATTTTTAAAAGCTCAGTAATAAATAAATTGTTTTTATACATACATTAATAAAACAAGTAATTTCTCTAAATATAAGTTCTGTATTAAACAATAAACATTAACACAATTCGAATAGATGATTTAGCAAATCAATAATATTTATGATTTTGATGATATTTTAAGTTAAACATTTTTAACTAGATTAATGTTAGAGCTAAATTGAACTTATAAATAAAACACTATTATTTCTAAAACAACTTCCCAACACAATATAAAAAAAGTTAAGTAAAAAACATTTCATCGAAATATTCTAGGGATATTTGCCTATAATTTACTTGTGAAAATTTGTTTTATAAATCCAATTGGCTCAGATATCAATTAAGTTAAGTTTATACTTATCCTGTATGACTATGTACTCATCTATCTATTTATATAGTCTTGTAGTTCAAGACCGTTGTTAATTACTGCAGTTTTATTTTTCAAACTAGCATAAGCTCACACAATTTGAATCTTTGTCTATACTATCAAATAATTGTGCGATCCGGCTCAATTGCTGCAAAAATATAACCGAGGATGTAAATCCGTCATTAAATAATTAAAATGTATTAAAAATCTGGATCTCTGTATTTGATTGTTTCATCACAGAGTATTATTATTCTGTTGTTTTATATTTAAAATAAATACAACTATTTTCTAACAAGCGGTGTTATATTAAATATACAATATTATATTCTGAGATAATATTTCAGTTTAAATACAATGTTTTTACTTTATTATCACTATATTAGTATATATTTTTCACAATTTACTTATAATATATGAGAACTTATTACAGCTTCCACTGACCAAATTTAGTCTCTCTTCTAGTCTCTAGTCTCAGTCAACTTCAGTACAAATCGCTATCCATAGCTATGGCTTGTGTTAAATATTAAATTAACTTAAGAAATTGATTTTGTTTTTAATCAATTATATGTAATAATTAATTTAATTTTTTTTTTACCTATACCCATTTATTATGATTTATGAAATTAAAAATAACATTTTAATAACCTTTATGTAAGCATGACTGATAAAACTTCATAACAGAGGTGCTTTAAATAATAAAGTATATTTATACGTACAAAATGCTATATATAAAAGTAGTAACGTATCTATTCATTTTTACGAATTATAAACACAGTTTATTATATATATATTATTGGGAAATTGCTCGAAATACAGCATTTTTATAAATATTGCACGGCTATGACATTCGTTATGCAATGTATATTATTAGACTTGGCGCAAAATACATATTTTATGTTTTTTATTGTGTGGTACTCGATTTCAAGTTTTATTTTTGAAGTATGTAAGCTCGTTTCCGCTGTAATTGTCGCGTGCTCGGGAAAATATAATAAATTTAATAATATGTTATTATAGTTAGAACTGTGTAATATTAAATATGTATTTTTGATTTTTTTGCAGGACGCACATAAACGTATCATGTTGATCAATCATCCAGATAAGGGCGGTTCACCGTACATAGCTGCAAAAATAAACGAGGCCAAAGATCTTCTGGATAAAAAATAAACAGCCTATCTATATTTTAAAAAAACGTCTGCGGAATTGTAGTGTAATTATGTAAATATACAAAAATATATATATAATAATTTTTATATGTAACTTGTATACAGTAAATATTCCATTTTCCTGTTCATATACCTAAATATTAATAGATCTTAAGTTATTATCATTATTTTTTTCCTGAAATTCTACTCTAAATTTATCACATTCCGATGAGGCGATGAAATCCAATGTTTCATCACAACATAATATTTAAATAATATATAAACATGTATTTTGTACTTCAAATAAATTATAAAACATAGAAAATAAACTTAAACATACGTAATAATATTTCGATACAAACATCGATATTATAAACAAAATCTTTATTTTTTCGCGATTTTGTGATCCTTTAACAATTTTTTCCTAAATAGTCCGTAGTCGTGTTGCATCAGTTCGTAAGCTGTCTGACGTAATTTCTCCACGCGGGCTAAAATTTTTTTCGGGTCACTGCTTTTAGTCTCCTCCAACCGACGCAACTGATGTTCTGTCAGTCCCTCCGCTTCGCTGGCGCATTCTACTATGGCGATATAGTCGTTTTTGATTTTTAACGATTCACTGAAATATCAAACATAAATGTTATAAATGTATTAACTTATTAATACCAACGACTCATCCATTATTAAACCATTTACATAAATGCAGTGACGCAATTTCAATGAAAAAACTGGGGATGCTATAGTAGGTATCTTATTTTTTTAGATAGTTTATAAATAGCATAAATTATGAGGGTGTTCGTCACTTCTAAGTTGCGCCTATGCTTAAAAAACAATCTGTTGTTATGGTGAGGTAATAATTAAATTTTTAAGTTTGATTGTCTAATATTGTATGTATTGTGTTAATATTTTACATATAGACAGTATACGTGAGCATGCTACATTAGAACATACCTGACACTTGACAACAAAATCGGGTTTTGTACATACAATTTAATAAAGGTCTTTGAATGTATGACGAATTGACCTTGCAATAAAATATCAATACTTATGAGTATATTATGATACACTCGCAGTGAATTCTTAGGAAATTCTTTTTAAATAAATAAATTTGATTTGTTAAATTTTACTTTTTCTTAAAAATGTCTTGAAAATGCCTATTTAAAGCCCCTTTTTGTTAACGGATGAATGGAGATACATTTTCCCTGTAGTGTCAGACAGTAGAACACCCATTAAATCTAAACGCTGAGTACCACCTACGTCCCTAAGTCCTGAACAAGTTAGATTATCTAACGCTAGACGCCACAGGGAAAACGTAGCTTTTAGCGATTAGACATTATCGAAATACAAACCGGTTTTAAGGGTTTCCATATAGGCAATATCCCCGAAACCTGTATACTCGTGTGTGCGTAATCTATAATTTATCAGAGTTAAGTAATTCAAATTTACTTTAAAATTTCAAAAAATACTATCACATCAAATATATTGTTATTAAAATACTTAGGGGTCCAATACAATATACTTTTCACGCGACCGCCGACCAGTAATTTAGACCTTGGACGCCATCAATTTGTATAGATTCGTGACGTGCTTACTTTTCGATCTTCTTGTGATGAACGTAGCGCAACAGGCTGTCGCACATCTTCCACAGCTCCAAAATGTCGGCAGAGTCCAACTTGCATGTGTGCAAATAGGCTTCGAACATTTTTGTGGCCATTTGATTGGCCAAAACGTGTTTTAGACTGTTCGTCCACCTGTCCAAGTCGTCTTTGGACACGGAACTACAAGGATCTACGCAAGGAACGCAACTCATTATGATCCAGTTTGTAAGACAATTACCTGAAAATTAAAAACAATATATTATTTGAAGTAACCTAAAACTACCTAGTATAATTGCTTAATTAGGTACTTTAATAAGATCCACGTAAGCTTATACGAATCAGTCGTTAATAGATTTGAAATTCGAACATTATTAAAATCGTTTCAACTCCATTTCAACTATTAAAATTTAAAAATATATGTCAACGATCAAGCGGTCGAGGTCACGTATTACTTGAAAAATAATATACAATATATTTACTGATTACTGACGGACAACAGTAAAATTTGGAAATATTTGTTCATTGGTAATAAAAAGTTGTTAATTACACCAATGACTCTACAAATCGACAAATAAATCAAAGAAATTCTGACATAAAAAATTTAAATATTTTTTTCTCAAGTTATATATTATAATTTTATATTTTTACTGCACATTTATACGACCTTCTAATTTCAAAACAGATATCATTAGTAACTAGTAAGTTGTATAGTCTGATTTATATGGTAAATATCGTCACAAGAACTATAAGACTGTCGATTTAATTTTTTTTTGGTAGAATAGCATACATTTATTTCATAAATTATACCTTAGAGCTGTTATGTAATTAATTTGTAATTTATTATCTATCATTTTAATCTATACATTATTTATAAATACGATTGCAAAACGTAAAAAGAAGCATTTCATATTATTAATATAGGATGTCATAAATTATATACTTAATTAATAAACTAATTAAATAATTGTAATATTATTATTGTTACCATTACAGGTATTAGTTATTTTATAATTTATAATTATTAATATATTTGTAAATATTATTAAATTCAAATTGTTATTTAGTTTGAATACCTAGATGAAACTAATTTTTTTCGTGTCTAAGAATAAAACAATTATTTCCCATGTTAGATTAAGTGTCTTTTTAATTTTAAAATAACGAATTTTTTTTTAACTAGATCTACGTAAAAAACTGATTTTTAAAATAAACCTAATTCCTATAGCATATAAAATTGTAGAATTAAATAAACTAAATATTTCATAAGTTAAATTAGGTCCAGTGACGTAAACTAAAAGGTTTGGTCCGTACTCCTCCCAATCTCAGAAATATTAATTCTAATTATCAACATTTTATTTATATTTGTATAAACAATATTATGGCATATGGCGATAGACATTGTAACCGTGTGTCATCAATATTGTTTGACATCACGGCTGTAGCCTATAGATTATGGAATGTAGATGGTATGATACTTCCCTAAAGCCGTGACCCGTAAATATGAGTTTCGGCTTATCGGTTTAAAATTGATAACAAATTTTAAAAAAATTTAAATTATATAAACTTTGTTGTCTACGTTTTACAAACGCGATTGTATCACAAATTTATTATTAAAATTCGTGTTTAGTTTTATTGGTGTGAATTAAACTGCATAATGACGTAATGTTAAATTAATTTAAAAGTAACATCATATTCAATAGTTTTTACTCAAATATTATTTTAATATTTTAATTTTAAAGCGAGTCATGACAATTTTTGAAAATTTTTTATTTTTTTTTGTAATACTTAAAAACATACCTTTAACTCACTTCAAAATTAAAAACATCTTCTTTGTCGTGTACATAGATAATGTTGATAATGCATTTGAATTTAACAACTATTTAATTCATTCCAATAATAAAAATAATGAAACTAAAAAAATTGCTTTGTAAATCGCTTATAAGACAGAGACGTGAACAATAAATATACGCGGGTCTACGGTTATGACGTCCCTGTATGATGAAAAAAAGAGGAGAACTTAAAATGCTTAAGTGTTTACTATTTTGATTAATTTTTCATAATTTAAAAAAAAGTAACTTCTTTAAAAATTAAAAATGTAGATGCCTATCTACCTACTATCTATAAAGTTGTATATATTTTTTAAAGCCGTTAGGAACCACAAATAGTATAAGACCCATACTAATACACGGTGATTTTTAAGCAATTTCCATCCATTTTTCACTTTAATAGTGCATTTATTTAAATTTTGATTTTTAGAATTTTTAAGTACCTATACCTAAAGACCAAATTTTCAAATTCCTGATATTTTTGTACTACTGAAGAAGTGTCTTGTGGCGATACAAACTTCTATTTTTCAAATAAAAAACCTCGTTTTTACTGAAAATTATTTAGCGAGTGATTTTTTTGAAAATATTGATGTATTCAAATCAAAATTCTAATGAACAGTTTCCGAGTTATTAAAATATTTTTACTAAAGATAATAATCCTTAAAATTGTTTTAGAAAAATATAAACTATAAGTATCGTGATATTACATGTAATATTTAATGTACTTGGACGATTTTTAAAAATTATTAATTTTATAATTAAAATTATATATTATCCTTTGTACACAGAGTTATGTAACTCAAAAATTACTCGTTTGAGTTTTATTTTAGATATATCATAATTCTCAAAAAAAAATATCTGTTGAATAATTTAAAGTTAAACAGGGGGGTTCCTATTTGAAAAAACAGAAGTTTGTATTGTCACAGAATCATCCTTATATGGTACAAAAAAATCTCAAAATTTCAAAAATATGATCTTCGGGTGTATTTAAAAATTCAAAAATCAGAATTTGAAGATATGTATAATTTGAGTATGAAAATATGATGAACATGCTTAAAAATTCGCCTTGTTTACTATATTACTTTAATATAGAATTAGTCTTACAACTGTCTGTAAGTAGCATAGTAATATAATATATATAATATAGTACCTATTTGTTATTCCAGAAAACATAATATTATAATTAAAATGTCAACAATATTCTGATATTATAATTTTTTAAATATTTACTAAACGGACGGTTCAGTTTCCTTACAAAGTTTGTACTCTATATAAACTCATCCCCGCCTAAAAATAAATCCTAGTTGTTTCACTGATTAGGTACACTAAATTTTACTTTAAATTTCACTAACAAGGTACTATACATATTATAATTAATATTCATTACTTTCTGTTTATCCGTTTAAAACCGTTTATGTGGTAGGTATACATAATATATATATACCTATATATGTATACATTATACATTTTCTTAATAAATAACACAAAATAATCGTTTTTTTTTTTTTAACTCAATTCCCTAATGTACTTGAAAATGCACATTTATAAATAAACGTAGAAATGATATGATATTGTATACAGATAAGTATATGCATACGAGTTTAATGTAAAACACGGCATCAGGCCAATATTTTATGGGTCTGCTTGATCAACATAGGACAATATTTATTTTTGTCCATTCACCGACGATAATATGCGATCTTCCGTCGCTTTGTGTACCTTTACTATACCCAGTACACCATCATACCATAAAATATTTTATATTTTATACATAAATGAGTATGGATTATGCGGTGTTTCATACAATATGTTAACAAGTCAAAATAATTGGCGAATATTTTAACGTCTCAATTATTATATAAAAAAGTTTTGTGTATTTTATTTTCCATATATTTTATTTTTAAATATTTTAAATTACAGATATTAAATATCAAGATACAAAAGGACGTCCTCTTATTTCACAGAGTTAGTGAGGAAAGCGAGCAGCGCCTCTTAGTATATCTTAGTGTTATAATCAAAATTTAAATACAACATAATATGTAGGTACAAACTATATTAAGGTACCTAAAATAAATATTATAATCTTTGATGCATATTGATTATTATTGATAAATTATCCATTTTTAACTTGGATAGAACTAAGAACAGGTATAAAATAAAAATATATAATATTATGACTAGTGTATCGATTTATTACCAAAAGTCTAATATATTTATTCAGAATAAAATAATAATTACGTATTAATGCCATATATTTAATATCATTTATGAGACTATGTATTTTTTTTATTGTAGACCACAAACGCACGCATAAGTACTTATCATAACGGCGGAAAAATATAATATTTTTGTAATAATTATAATGTATGTTATTTTCGGTAGACCGCTTATTGTTTAGGTAACCGCGACCAGACTTAGATCTCTAATTCAAGTTTCAACACACTGGAACTAATACTGAAAAGCAGTTTGTGAGAATATTTTGGAAGAAAATAATAATTTATTTCAACTTCCTTGCTTGTCTATTTTATTGTATACCTACCTATGTTATACAACAATGTAAATAGAAATGTTTCGGGTGAGGAAGAATTTTATGCCACGAATACAAAAAGTGATTTAAACATATAATATTTTGTACATTGTACCTACAGGTAATTAGTTTTATGAAACAATTAATCACTACTAGAGGTAATTTTCTCGAAGAAAATGCCGTAATATTTTCTAGTCTGCTACTTAACTTTGAATGTCGTATGGAAATAGTTCACTGTACAGAAATTATAATACTGTATTACTACATTAAATACCTACCTATCACACAAATCTGTCATTTGGTCAAGTTTGGCACAAAAAACTTGAAGACAAATCGTATTTTGTGAGGCTGATGTTTATAATGATCGGCGACTATAACAGGTAGGTAAGATAAATAATGTATTATTAATAATATACCTTAATGATGTATTATATGATAAGTATGACAAAAATCATATTCGGTCAAGTTTATATTATCAAAACGAAAACAATGACATTTCAAAACGGCAAAGCACATTCTATGCGCGTGTGTGAAAAATAATTACCTACCAATGAATAATTTGTTTTTTTCTTACTAATACGATATGACTATTGTTGACTGTTGTAACTTGTATTTAAAATTTAGTCACCGGAGGTGCGTCGCCGTGGTGACGAAGAAGATCACATAAATATATACAAACGGTGTGATCGGAAAATCGTCGTCGAACGAATAGAATAAACACAGTATAATATTGTTTATATACTATATAAATATATAATACAATCCACCTGCATCAGAAATACAAACCAGACATAGTATACGGGTCAGGTACTACGCAAAATGATTGTTATATACTTATATAAAATATTATATATATATATATATGAACAACGATAATCTAAATAATAACGTCTTACATACAAGGTGAATCAGCAATTATCTGCAGTTGAATTTTTTAGTTTGTATAATATACAACATTTTATACAAAATACTTAAGTATATATAAATAACGTAATATTATTATATTTTTACTTTCTTATTTTATTAGGTACTTATAGGTTAGGAAGTAGAACACAACCAAGGATGTGTCTTATCACTTACCAAGGAGGGATTTAAATTCAAAAATTTGACTACCTAGTTGCGTATTTTTATCCATACAATTATTCTAACGTCTAAAATTTGTATTCGTAGAATATGTTTTTTAGATTGTAAATATTTTAAGAAATAAAAAAATGTTTTAATAAGAATCACTGATCAGTAAATAACTTTTTATAAGTACCTTTGCTTGTATAAATAATATTATCTTAATATTAAAGAAATTAATAAAACGTATCAGACAAATCTAGCTCTAAACCTATTTCCAATTTAATTAATCAATAAAGATCCGGCACCAGCATTTTACTTATATTTTATAAGATTTACGGTTAAAGCATAATATTGCTATACTTAAAAGAATCATAGCTTAGAACCGGACGCGGAGGAAAGGGCAACTGCTGCGCGAAGTATGGGACCACACGATAAAATATAGTAAACTTTAATTTGAAAACGGTTTAGGTACGTCTATAAATAATGTAAATAAAAAAACATGAATTATTTCACACAACGACTGTTCAGAAATTGAAAATGTTCACGTTAAAACAATCGCGCATCTATATTATAATATATTATAAAGTACGCGGTGCACAAGTGTGCACCGTGTGTTTTGAAGCCGTCTGTATATTATTATTATTATTATTATTATTATTGTAATTAGGCATTGTTCCGACCGAAAACCGTCGCTCTAATTTCGGCCTCATTGCTCTATTTCGCTCAGTCATTTCTTTTCGTTTCCGAACGAAGGTAAGGTATACACATACATAAGTATATAACATTATTGTTATTATATTCGTGCGCCAGTCTTGTACGGCTCTATACACTATAGGTAGGTACACCGTATACACGCTACTACCGGCATGACATTGACTTCACGGTTCAGCACGCACCGGCGGTGGTGGCGACGAAGTATACACCGCCTATCGCCATACAATATTATTTAATGCTCAAAGGAAGAAGCCCGAATACCGAGCGCTATAATACGTATAATATTATCATATTTATTTAGACGTGCGCATAATAAGATATTATATCGGTGCATCATATTTTATACGTGCACACTGTATACTTTATACACGGCGACGACTACAACGACAACGGCGATATAGCTAGGTGACTATCGTGGAAAGAATAGCGGGAAAAAAATGATCTATTCGGACGTCTCTCGCCCATCGTCTTTGCGCGCGGTGGTCACGTTTTATATTCGGGGCCGTCGGTCGGGCCACAAATAGTATCACGTCTCGGAGTTTTCGTGTGTTACGAATCACTAAGGCCCGCGGGAGCTCAGCAATCTGTTATATGGGTACGTTATAATACGATCGGCGACGAGTGACGACACTGCGTGTATATAGCTATATGACGGCTATAACACTGCAGCTAGATGGTGCCTATCGTCTATAATAATGTGCCATGTCGTTATAATATATAAAATATAATATTATCATTTCGTAGTCCTGCAGGTTTCATAATATTCCAGGCGAGCTGAAACAATGACCACGGTGCTGAAATAAAAACGCACAGCGACGCAATCAACACAATCGCCGCCGGTTCCCGGGATATAATGTAAACATGTCGGAGGAATACAAGTCGATTTGACCGTTTTTCAATAATCACGTCATCTTGTAGAAAATTCTCTACTTGAATGCTCAATAAATATATATATAAATACCATAAATATTAATATTGCGTAAGAAAAATGATAAAGACATACAACAGTCAGTAAAGAGATGAGACAATTTTTTTTTTGTTTCATGAAAAATAGTGATTTTTTCTATTAACCTTTTTCTTGTATATGCGCACCGCACAAATTATTATCGTTATAATAATACAGTCATAATTAATTAATACCATAATCTATGGCAATACTAAGACAGTGGAAGTTTTTTCAATGTACTTTTTACCTCAGCATTTACACACAGAGCACCGAGACCAAACGTCTCACCTACCTCAAAAACAGCGACGCGATTAAATTAATATTATTAAAGCTCGGGATTGGTCATTTTACTTTGCCGAATCGATGAATTTCGTTTTTTTTAAACTTAGAACCTAAATTGTTGCCTTTGACACCGGAGATCTCTATAGATAACCGCTAATAAAACGCAATACAATTTTATTAAGTTCTCGAAGATCAAATAGTATGTTTTACCGATAACACTGTGACAGTGCGTCACAATAACTGTGTACCTACTAACTATCAAATCAGCGATCAGCTAATGAAGTTAAATATTTTGGGTTAACATTTGTCATGCTTCTTATAACATATGAAGCACACAGATAAAAACAAAACTTAAATCTGTCGATATAAAGCTCCATATCCTAAAAGGCCTCTAAAAGAGGTTTAAACTGTCTATAGTTAAGGAACTTAACATAGTATACAAGTCAATAATCTACCCAGTCTGATTCTATGGAATCCATTTATGGGGCTCTGCCAAACCGTTTAATATAAAAATCTTTCAAGTTTTCTAATCTATGTCAAATAACCTCTGCCTTTGGTATGTAACAAATAAAAACGTTCACCAAGACTATCAACACTCAACGAACTGGTTGAATTTCGCATAATACCAAATTTCATTCTAAACTTAACACCCACACCAATCCTTTAACTAAACAATTATCCTCCATATTTCTTCATAAAAATATCTCTAGAAGGTTTAAAACACAATGGATCAGGGACCTCATAAAATTATAACATAAGAAACCCTTAGTTGGGTGCCAAGGCTGGTTGCCTATACACGTTAAAGCAAATTTTCAATTGTAATGTTACCTCCTAGTCATTTCATTTTCTTACTACCTATATTTTTGTATAAATTGTAAATACATTTTCTAAAAAAAAAAGTTTTAGCTTAGGTATAACTATAGCTATATTATTACATTATAATTTATGACAATAAATAACAACCTTAAAAAGTAGGAAGTAGATCAAAAGTCAGATGAGTAAATAATTTAGAAATTAAATTGAACACAACGTCATATTATATAAAAAATTGAATATAATTTTGAGCTTGATTGAATCGATCACGGACGTACGGGCATTTATACGGAATCTTCCGGACATTGCACGCCATATGACGGTACAAGCCACGACCTGCAGGACGCAGAAGAATCGCTGTAGCTCTACCCTAAATATAGCCGTTTAACCCCGTTAATCATTTAGAATTATTTTCAATGTCCCGCCGTTACAGTGAGCAAAATAATATTGAAAACAAGATGATCATCAGATTTACATGGTCACGTGGACATGATTGGAACTTCAATCGTATCAATATTCAATAACAGGTAATATATATTTATATTTTATAGGTGGCTGGGATCAAATCAATATTCTCAATGAAAAAAATGAAAACGGTCGGTCTATTAAATTGATCAAATTCGCAACAATCAATCGCGTCAGACGAGTTTCAAAACTAGTACTAAATGACAATATCGATTAAAATGACTTCGGCGGGGCGCTTCCTCACACTAAGTAATGCATCTATAAGATCGATAGGTTTGAGCCACGTTCATTCCCTAGTTAGGGTGCACCACGGATTATAATTGATAACACTGATGATTGATATCAATGCGATATCAATCATCATATCGTGGTCATCGGCAGTAGTAATAATGTTCTATAAAACAATGACGGGGGTAGTTTTTAGGAAAACATATGAGTATATGACTTATGTGAACAATATTTCTTTAAATACCATTTTCAAGCTGACCGTCTGCAGCACAACACATTTAAAGTCAAACATCATCGATACCTGGTAGGTATAGTAATATAGTCTACTCACATATTATGACGTTTTATTTATTATAAAATATAAATTCGCCCATACTCACGTTGTACTCGTCGTCATCATCGTACCCGGAAAAACAACGGCCGCGGCAGCAGCGCAATTGCATAATAATAGTCTTTCTCGTGCCGCCACATGTCAAAAACTCAAAAATGTAATATTTTAAATTTAATAGATCGCGATTCAATCCCGACCGATAATGAGCACGAACCGTCAACAATGAATTAGGTATGTGTTTATCAGTATCGAAACGGTAATGTTATTGTAATATTTATTATATTTTATTATTACAGCATAACAGTGGGACGTCGATGCCTAGCGAACGTTTCGCGACGAACGGGCGCTTACAACTACAGCGCTCGCCGTAACGACCGTAAAATCGTGTTTCCAGTGTTTCGCGTAGAACGGCGACGGCGGCGGCGGCGGCGGCGGCGACTACAGACGGATCAGTGCAAGCCCCGCCAGAACACATGGTCGTGGAAAATATAACGTTATAACCGGTGCAGAGGGTGTCTGGGAAACAGCTGTTCTGGTCGATACGCCGGTGCCGCGGGTTGTGTTTCCGTACGATGATATTACGATATTTGCATAGGTATAATAAATATAATGTCATAATTATTCGTAATAATAATATGATAATACGGTTGGCGGGCTTAAGGGAACAAGTCGATTTTGGACATTTCGATTATTATGCTCCGCCATCGTGCGACGTTTTGTAGAAAATAATGTTTTTAAATATGTGTAACCGTACAATAGTGCCGCCAAAACATATATAAAAATTAATGGTTCTTGAAAAGTATGATGATTAACTAACTTTGCCTTGTCCCCTTTTATCTACGCTGTACACTCAATATATGAATTATGTATTGATCATATAATATGCACAGCGTGATTGAATTCATCGAAAATATGAGTGGTTCTTTTTGTTTATAAATTAAACTTTCAATGATATCATCATATTATCCTTTACATTTTAATAATACATATACATAAAAATTGACCAAATTGACAATTTTTTTTAAAATAAATATGGCCAGTATTGACCACTGATTTAAACAGCTAACCCAGAACTTTAAGTTAACCTATTCTAACTGCAAGTATCCGATTACTTATCAGTGTTATCACTATGATCACAAGGATGAGCTCACGTTTTATAAAGGAATTTATTATAAGGGTTCATTATTCGTCATCTTTATTATCGCTTATTATTTTGCCATTATTATTTTATAAATAAATTATAAATATATACGCCGCGTTGGCGTATTGCATTATTACTGCAAGAAGAGACAAAAATAAAGGTATAATTATGTAATACAATTTCAGATGTATATTATTTAGTCACATATAAAATAATAAAAATTCAAAAGAATACATACTAAAAACTCCGTTAAATACTTTTTACATAAATATTAATTATATTAAATGCACCTATATAGTTACAAAATAAAACAAATAGTCTATAATACGGAAACGAATCTAACTGATACAAATAAAAACATCGTTCTTAATAAAATTAAATATAATATGAATAAATTATTATGATTTTTGTAGACTTCATTTTCAAGGTTCAATGATAAAATAAAAATTATAATTTAAAATATTATTTTTATTTTTATTATTGTTCTAAATTTTGTTTATAATTATTATTGATAAACCTTTTATTTTTGACGAATTTAAAGTAAATGGCTAATAATAATAATTGATTCAAAACTCATTTAACTGATTTGGAAAAAATTAAGAGAGTAATATTTGGAGCGATATCTTACCATTGTATTTGTTTTGAAACGATGTGTAGTACGCAATAAACGAATTGCCTATATCCATTGAATAATTTGACTAGTTATAGTTTATATCCTCAGTAGACAGTAGTCGTTGTCGGTCTATGCGCTTGATATTAAATAATAAAAAAATAATTTTCATAAAAATACTTATCACAAAGCATTTTAAACATTTTAAATAGAATCAAATTTAACATTAATTAATTGTAATCATTTTATTTTAATATTTATTAGTTATTATAGTGACTGATATAAACATATAAATATATAATTGCCTATAATAAATCGATAACAGTATTACTTTATTGCTCTATAGAAATTACGGAAAAAAAATAAGAGATGCGTATTACGATGATGGGTTTAGATAAACCCATTTTAGATATATTAATTAATAAACCGTACAGTAAGACATTTTAAACGTCAGAAACCATTCGACTTGTAGTTTCGTTATTTTAGTTAAATGCTTTGATGTTTAATATAATTAACAGCTAGGTAGTGATAAAATATACTATACAAGATATATTATAAATTATAGTATAAAATTATCCAAAATGAAATTAAAAACTGGTAGAGAATGGAATGTTTATCTTTAGATATTTTCAATGTATAATTTGAAATAAATCATAAAAATCAGTGTTAAAAAAAAATTAAAATATATATAATTATAGGTACAAACAAAAGACGGTGATACACCTATACAGTTTGGCGCAAAAGTCATTACCTATTAAAATATTTAAGAAAAACATTGTTCGTAAAAAACTCAATAATCATTAAATACTTTGTACATTCGAAAATACTAGCTGGCAGCTATACATATAGTACGCGTGGTTAGTGAGTGCTGAATGGTAATTATTATCGGTGGCCAATGGCCATTTTTACTAATGTTCAAAATTGTGTCCGAATACCTATACATGTTGGTTATTAGTTAATAAATATTTTAATCATCATGTGATTTCAGACGGCTCAATTATAACTGTAGTCTTTAATAATTTTCTAATGAAAATATGTGTACCTATGTCCTATACAACCAATTTATTACAACGTCAGTACGTCACAACGGTTTAATTTTAAAAGGTAAAAGTATTCTCATTAAAAAATAAAATAAAAATGTATACCTAATTATTTTTTTAGCCCAACATACAACACGTTTATTATAAATCTATGTAGGTACTTGTAATATTATTATATTATAGATACCTTTAGTTAATATACGAGCAACGATGAATGATTATTCTTCTAAACGTTAATCAGTAATTTTAGCAATAAAACTATTATAATTTTTTTTTTTTTTTTGAAAGCTTAATTTTTATTTAATCGCCATTATTTTTTGTTTGTAATGCATTTTAATGTTACATAATAAAAACGGTTAGCCGCAATTCACTACAATGTACCGGCTTCCGAGCTCTGCGAGCCCCACCATTATTCCGTTAAACCTACCCGATCCACAGACCCCATGCATCAACTAGTGTGGATAATATATAGATCATAAATAAGTACCGAGTTTTTTCTATTTTTTTGTTATATCTCCATACCTAAAAAAGGTGGTGAAAAAGTGTTATGCCCCGTGTTCATGCATATAATAAATATTAATATTTTAATTTTATTTCCCATCACAACTCCCATTTGGGTCATTTTCCACTTAATAATCAATAAAAAATAAAAATCCACATGGTTTGTTCGACTCTTGAACTCAACGAGTGGTTGGCGATCCTATAATTTCAGTCATCTTAGCTTGATTGTACTTTGTAGTAAAGGGTTTCACCTATGTCCTACTATATACTATATGAATTTTAAGTTTATATTTTATACACAGTATAGCCCAGTATAATTTTAATTCTCGAAAAGATTCAAAAGAAAATAATCTATTCTTATAAAAATGTTTATACTCACTTATCCGGACTTACCAGGCTATATGTTAATATTAATGGTTTATTAATTACCTATAATTATTTAACGTTTAGATAAAAGGACTATATAGATTAGAAGAGTATCTATAAAGAAAGGCGATTTAAAAATAAATGTTTATCTCTTCCGTATCGCTTTCCACTTCTCAAAATAATAAATTATTTTAACTTTACTTATATATATAATAGAATAAATTATATTAGTACCTTAGTATTAACTATTTGAGTGAAGATCTTAAATATTTTAGGTGTTTAACTTCTATTTAGGCAAACCTACAGGAATAATGTACAAAAATATTTTAGATACTATTATATAGTTTAATATTCAAAAGTTTCCATTTGGAATTCCTAAGTTGGTGCCCTTAATCGTTACGCCGGGGCTATACACGGCGTATTCCGCAGCGTTTTCCGTCGAATTCAAAATGCATTGGTTTATATCGGAGTAGCTATACACGACGGATGTAATACGCCGCGTTTTTATCCGCGGCGGAAAACGCCGGCCGACTTGCGTTTTGGCAGACGAACGCCGAAGTAATAAAAACGCTAACTACTAATTTTACATTGTTTTAAATTAGGATGGGCTATACTGGTGACGGAAAACGCTGCGTTTGCACCATAATTTTATAAATACAATAATTTTACTTGGATATTAAATATGTTATAAATATGTTATTGCCCTATGTTAAAAACAAAAAATAATAATTGCCTCTAATCATG
>JACXSJ010003437.1:0-23992 GCA_014851325.1 Pentalonia nigronervosa | reverse complement strand
GGAATATTAAATTTATGATCTTATTGTTATTTATTATCTAGCTAAAAATGTACTACTTAGCAAATCACTGAAATATTTTGATCTCATATTAAAAGGTATGATTTCTAAAAAAGAAAAATTTGCTATTTACTGAAACATAGGAGTTTTCTATAGATTTGTGTCAAGGCATAAGACGTCTGATGCATATCGGCATATCGCACATGGTGTTCCGTTCTCTTGAACATTCGATTTTGTGTAATATGCAACGGTACGCTTAGATTTCTTCTTAAATCTTGATAATTTATTTTCTTACACTATCTCAATAATAAATAATTATTATAAAACTAAAAAGAGACTAAAATATTATTTGTTTCTTGTTATTGTAATTAGTCAACAGCTCCCAAGTCAAATATTTAAATTTGCTTTTCATATAATATATGATAATATTTAGTTTATATATTTTTTAATATTTAGTACTGAAGGCTTGGCTCAGCCACACTGGTAATTAAATAAATATATATGTATAGATTTACTTGGTGGAATAGAATACTATGTACAAATATACAACAAAATATAAATATTTAATTAGCAATTAATTTAAAACACTTTATTTTCATAAACAAGTACATATATTATATCCAACTGAAACTTAAGTATTAAGAATATTGTTATATGGCTAATGCCTGATTGTACGGTTTGTTGATACCATTGGGAAAACAAATTTCTTTTTGTGTCCATATTAGGCTAAACCTAAAAGAATATATCATTTTTTATACAATATACTTAAATACATCATAAAAAAAGACTACTGACAATGGCAAAAATATTTTAAAAACATTTTAGATACATTATTAAACCTAAATCTAATATTTTACAAGGTATTCCTTGTCTGGGATCATAAAAACAATTGATAATATTATAAAAATTTATTTTTATGCTAACTTTTTAGTTTTTGCTTGCAGATGTGTTAAAGTATATTTGTATAAAAGTATAATCTAAATTAGTATATACTAACAATTAGCATGTATTTGCATGGTAATACAATTTGCAATTTTACATTTAGTGGATGACGCATGCTTAAAGTAAAAATTGTTTATGCGAGTGGAGGGATGATGTATGAATTTCTGGAATAAAAATTTGAATATGTACCTTTAAGTGGGCAAGGTTTTTCCTAGGCTTTATATCTTTATTTTTGGTTTTTTCGATATTGCCTTTGTTTTTCTTAATTGTTTTTACTTCGCCACATTCTAAGTTTCCCGACTTTCTTTTTTTAGCCTTAACATCGTTGTCAACTCCTAGAACATATAATTTACAAAGTTTTAAACACTTTGGATTAAATATCTTAACGGCTTGACTTACTGTAGATAATAAATAATTAAATAATAAATTACTAGTAAATTATTTATTTTAAGCAGAGTTGTGAATTTAATGACTTTACATAGGTGCCTATAAGTGAGATACAAACTTGATTTAAGACATTAGGTATCTACCATACTAAATACAAAATTATGTTTTTCCTACGTTTGCTTATTTCAGATACTTTTTAAAACTTTCAATCCCTTTCCCCTACAAAAAAAAAAAGAAGAAATAATATAAAATTCCAAATGTCATACACGTCGATATTTAGCAAATAATAAGTATAATACAATTTGTAAGTTCACTTGTGGGGGATAACACACGCGCAAGGTGAAAATTGTTTTTTCGAGAGGGGAGATGACGTACGAATTTCTGGAACAAAATTTTGTATATGTACCTTTAAGTGAGCGAGGTTTTTTCCCACATTTTACATCTTTATCTTTAGTCTTTTCTACACTGCCTTTACTTTTCTTAATTCTTTTCATTTCACCACATTTTAGGTCTCTTGACTTTTTTCTTTTTTCAGTCTTAACAACTTCGTCAATTTCTAGAAAATATAAGTTACAAAGTTTTAAACACCAGATCAGAACTTTGAAGCTAATTTGAAAACGACTTTTTTACTTTTTATAAATTGATCTCTTAAACCCTTCAAAATTTGAATTTTATATTTTGAATTATAAGAACTTTAAAATGCTAGTAATATTGAATTAAAAAATTAATTTAAAAATGTAAGAAAGTCGTTTTCAAATAAGCTTCATGATGAATTCAAATATGTTTTCAGCATTTGTTTTGGCTTTCTAGGATAGTCTTTTTAAAAACTGTGACTTTGACTCTAGCCAACAAGAGAAAGTTAGATAACTTAGATTGTGGCAAAGAGCTGAAATAGAAGCAAAAACAGATAATGTTGATAAGTCAAAGAAAAAAAATGAAATGTTTTTATATCCACTACTACGTTTTATTAGTTATAATAGAAAAATAACTATCTATTAATAATATAAATGATAAATAAAATATCGTTAAAAATAGAGGTTGACTACAGAACGTCTCCATTAAAAATATTTTTTTTGTATGTATATTAGTTTAGGTACCTTATGATTTATATATGAATTTAAATTTAACACATTTACACATCCATTACTGCAGTACTCAATGACGAGGTACCATCACTCGAAATCTACTATACAGCGGAGCGACTTAAGACAATCCAAGTTTCTTTAATTGTTATAATATTTAATTAAATATACGTATTGCTACTTCTATACCAGAAGTTGACGACTTGCTATGTTGGGCTCTTGAATCCAAAGCAACTGTCTCGTTAATTTGTCTTACTTTGCAGGGAATTATACTCGACAAACACTAAAAATGAAAAATAAATATTTTATTTTTCAACGAAAACTATATATAACTATATAAGTATAGTTTATTATTATTTATTGGTCACTTCTCATATTTTTTTTTAATTTATCTAATACACATTTAATTATATATTAGATGTTAGTAGATAAGTAGGCACCTAATTATAATGTCACTACGTTTTATTGATTTATCGCATACGACATAGAAGTGTACCTATAAACTTTAAACCTATAAAAGCCAGATATGAACATTATAGCAATATAGGAATAATATGTTTATTACAATAATTACAAAAATACTGTAAACTGTTTAATAGGCCCCGCCACCGTGGTCCGTGTAATGAGTTTCTCAGTTTTTTCTAGACTAGCGTTTCTCAACCTTTTTAATGTCAAGATCCCTCGAATAGGTAAAAAATAAAGTCAGTCATCTCACGATCCTCTCCCCTCTTTTTATTATTAAAAACTAATTAGAGCATTTATCTGTTTTACTAGTTACAAAATATACTATATCATTAATTTTAACTAAACAAATAACTAGTATACGATAATATTTCGAGTGTGTATTTCACGTGTTTCCAATGTCGAACTAAAGAAACAAACAAACATTTGAATATAAAACAATCACAAATATCACATTAATTTATACTTTTTACTTTATTCTTAATAGTTTATACTATAAACTAACTTTTTCATTTTTTTAATTATGGTTATGTATTAATTTTTAATGTAAATAAAAGATTGTTTTTCGACATCAATGTTTAATATTAAACTGCTGATCGATGCGACCCCTCATCTAGGAGATCGCGACTTCCAAGCTTAGAAACGCTGGGCTTTAGTCAGTTTAGATCGACTGCCGCAGTAAAATAATCTTATTAAATTAAAAAAAAAATTTCCTTTAGCAATAGATTTAGAGAGTAAAATATTTAATCTCTTAATATTGATCAATGAGCGTACATTATATCTATATGTAATAAAAGGTAATTTTGTTATTACAATATCATTATTTTATAATATGCATGTATGATGAGTTTGCATTCACTATAAAAACTCAAACTATTAAAGTCTAGTTGTATGCTTTTATGTATTTGAAGTCAATTTTTTCATCTAGCCCCCTCCTTTTCAGTTCTATATCCGCATCTTTTTACTATTAGGTATAACATAATCTTGTTATAGAAACTTAATATTATAGATTCTGGGCCGAATGATAAACTAATTATTTTAATGTTTTCGTTCAAAAACATTCGATCATTATGCATGTGCAATGTACAATAATATTGTTCTGTTTACACTTGAGGCGTAATAATATAGGTATTATATTCTTAATTGAGTCAATAAATTTATTTTAAAGTAGGTAATAAAATATGGATAAAATATGTGTAATAAATCGTCCGCTTTACATCAATACATCTATATATATATATATATGCGTATGTATATATTATATAAATGTGAAAATGGAAATCTCTGTCACGCATGTTCTTTGGAACTACTCATCCGATTATCTTGATTTTTTTTTTAATGAAAGAGTATATTGCGAGCAGAATTTTGAGCTTAATTTAAATTTTATAAGTTAATTAAAAATTGAAAAATTCTGGAAAAACTGAAAATGATTTTTTTGATAAGATTTATGTATAGTTTCTATTCATTCATAGGGTTGCTATTATTAGTTACATATTTTATTATTATTATAATTTGTAGAAATATAAATATAAATATATATAGTATAAATTAAAAAAAAAACGAATCTTGGACACGGGCAATCGTTGCAATGTGTTTCGTGTACCTACTTAATTTTGATTTCGCTCACTTACACACCTCATGAGGTCCGTAATCCATCACAGTTGGATTGCCTAACTGTTAATATACTGCTCACATATTGTCCACGACCTGATGCAGTGGATTGCCTACATAGGTGGCTAAGATGCATATAAATCACTTAAGGTTAATCTTAACTTAATATTTGGCTCAGGCAACGCTGGGCGGGACAGTTAGTATATACGTATACACCCATACTACCTTCTTTATGACATGTTTTTTTTTCGGTTTCGGCTGTGCAGCCGTCTCCGACGGCATTATGGGCTTAGTGATTACGGGCAGAGGAAACCACTCCTCGTGGGCCACACGACGTTTGGTTCTGTCGGAAGTCGATTTTGCAACGAGTTCGGTTTCAGTCAAGTTGTCTCTGGGCAACTACGATGTATAGAGCATAATTATATTATTTAAACGCCAATAAAAACTGTTAAGAATATAATAATTTTGACGTTCGTGACTTTTATTCCCAAAGTTGGTAGTTTTAGCGTATCACATCACGTTGTTGCGCGGTATTTAAAGTATACATATTGAAGTAGGTATAACGCCAGGTCAGTATTATTTATTCTGTGGTATAATTATACCCGTATAACAAAATAAAGTTAATAGTTTGATGCGTACCTCAAATAAGGTTTTAGAAGTCCGCGGAATTTTCACTGTCTGAATACCTGAAAGAATGAATGTATATAATATCATTTATTATAATCAAAATATGTATAATGTATGTATAATCAATAATAATACGTATTGCCTATATATTATATTGACAATAATCCTAATAAAAATAATTTATATAAGTAAAATATTTAATTAGATGATGGGTAAATAGGTTTACATATAATAAATTAAACTGTTTTTTTTAACAACTTAACAATATGGCATTTTTTTGGATCAAAATATTATACATGAATAGTTTTAAAAAATAATAATTTTCTAAGAAAATCTGATGTGTTGAAATGAATACTGAAAGTTAAAATTTTTTTTTGTTTTTATGAATTCTATGTCTTAATTTACATATAATATAGTGTATACGAGTCTATATGATATCCTTATTATATAACTATACTTCGGTCAAATAATTTCACTGATTTCATTACGATTAAATTTGTTTGAAAATAAAGGTAGTAGAGGTAGGTACTCAACTTTACTAACTATTAAAGAATATTAGATATGTGTAAAACAAATACTTAACCGTGTTAGATTTTAAATTACACTTACTTATATTTAGATACTTTTTGTTTGTAGCCATTGTGTATACTGTTAAATTGCTTTAACTGAATTATAATGAAACGAATTGGATCGGTAAATAGTTTTCTAATCCAGAAAAAAATATTAGTAGGTATAATGAACAGTCAAACAAAATATTTTCGATTAATAAACAAAATATTAATTAAAATTCAGTTACTATAACGATCGAAAATAAACAAATAATATAGCCATAAGCCAGGACACTATACAAAACGATCAACTGCATTAAATATTGATTTTTTAGGTTCTTGTGTGCATAATTTGTATATTTATTTAAATTCTTTTTGATGGTTTAGAAAAAATACAATACATATTTTATACTTACTATAAAGGCGCAGATAACCTAACAAGATGTCTCAAAAAGAGTAAATATACGATACCTTGCAAATAGTTAGTCTTAAATATTATACTTTATAAAACTACGGATATTGAAATATTTACGATTTAAAAATATAATATATTTACATTTTCATATGAAAAAAAATAAACACAAAATTAATATTATATATAATAATTATATTATATTATGGTCGCGTCTCGCGTTGTACATTGCCACTATACAAGCTTAGAATAATATACTCAATAACTATATTAATATTAAACTATTTATGTATATCCGTTACCTATACACTAGGACTAGATATTAAATATGATATATGCCAGTTTTTCGTCCGTCGTTATTTTCTGTGGTCATTAGTAATTACCTATATACACGTATATGCACTAGTGTCTTAGTGGTTACCAACAAAACTATCAATACCGATAATTGTTTTTATACAAATATTATTACTATGGGTGATATTATAAGCGATGTTTTTTAACCTCTACTTCTGAAGTACCATTGTTTTTAATAAACATATTCTACGTGATCAATTTACAACTAATGTTTTTTATATTATAAAAGTTGATAGGTTTATTATATTGTTTTGTATTGATATTAAGTTGATTACATTTGTAAAACAAATATTATTAAACTATTATTTTGGACAATTGTACAGACATATATCATTAACGAAGTTACACGTGGACGGTGGGGGAGAGCATAATATATTCCTTTAATATGTCAAATGATCATTCTCCTCCTCCTGTCATTTTAGATTCTTAGCGGAGCGAAGAATGTATTTATTTTTTAATGTGTGTTTTCTGTTTATTTTTATTTTTTTTGTGTAACTGTTATCAACTTTTGAGGCAGTAAAAGTGCTTCGATTTTCTTCATCAGCATCTTTTCTGATACAAAAGTGAATCTAGTTGGTACTTTGGGGGGTCAAAAGTAAAAAAAACGAGATTTTTCTGCAAAACCAGTTTTTGACAAAATCGATTTTGTTTTTAGGTATAATTCTAAAAAAATAACCGTCTATGCGATTTTCATAGAATGTGTACGTATATTAGCATATTCCATATATCATACAAAAAAATTGTTCAAATTTATTAAAAAAATATTGTGAATTTGCTACTTTCGACCCAACAAAGTATCAAAAATATCAAATTTTATAATAGAAATCTACCTTAATTTCGAAGATTGAATTAACTTTTTTATTACAAACCATAAATAATAGACATAAATAAAATATATACTTCATTGTAAAATCAATGCGTTATTCTTCGCACTGCTCAGGATTTAAAAAGTTGATTAATTAGTAATGATATTAAAAAAAATATATATATTCAATGTTACTTATGAAATTATTTTAATTGGTACCTATTTTATCTTATAGTTATCGTATTTATTAATGACGTATCTGAGATTCTTGGATAGTTCAATAATTCAATAAATGATGAGTGAATTAATCTTTAAGTATCTACAAATATTTTGATAAATTCTTTGTATACTGGGTGATAAATCAAACGTGTAATATGAATATGATCAGAATAACTGAATATGTCATTTGTTGTGATTTTTAATTTATTCTTTGTTTGTTTGAAGGCATTATGCACTACAGTTATACTTATAATATTGTATCAACCAAACATTTACCAAAATTTTCATTATTTTTTCACTGATTTCGTACGTACTAAACTATATTATAACTTATATTAAAAAGTAAAATAATTGAGAGTTATTTAAAAAAAATATTGAATATAAGAATTAGAAGTTAAAACACAAAACAAAAAGAAACTCTAAATCTAATATATTTAATATGTATATATATATATATATATTAATCAGTGTATACGTCAAACCCTTTATAATATCATAATATACTATACTATACTATACTATCGACCTACGCGACTTATTATATAATATTTTTGAATGTGTCTTTAAACAAGATCGTTTTTCTTTTATTAGGAAGTTTAAATATTTAAAAATTTTATCTATTGAAATTGTTTTAAACTGTGTATTTTAATAATTACAATATATGTTTGGCTTCAAGACAAGATTTTTTTAATATTAAGAGTAACTTTGTTGTGTTATAAATGTTTCGTAATTTTTATGTGAAAAATTTACTTAGAGTTGTGGTTTGAATGTTTGGTGGAAAATTTTTGTTCTATGAAATAATACAAACTTTCATTGAAACCATCTTAAGGTAAATATGTTAATTAAACTGTTAGAATGTATTAAATATTATGGAATTTAATTTTTATTCTAAATGCTTGTATTAGTGCAAGCCTTTGATAATATTTTAAAAATATATATATATAAATATCTTATATACTGAAACCAGAAATTTGCCCTGCTATATAGTAGATAACCTAAAAGAGCCACAACTAGATGATGATTTGGTGAAAATGCTTTTCAATGAGGCAAACAATTTGCTAGAATGAGTATGCTGAAAGACAGTTTTTCAAATTTAATTCTTCTTAAAATGTTGAAAACATTTTAACAAAGAATGACGGTACAATTAAATATACTTAATTCGAAGGATAGACAATTTGAATTAAAATAAAATTTAAATTTGTTGATCATTATATATATATATTTTTTATTATTATAATATCAACAAATAACAATTACAGATTAAATATTAATAAATTAAAGATTTGATTGACTACCCTTCTGTAAGTTTATGCAACTTGTGTTGGAGATAGGGAGTTATGATTTTTACTAAATATTTAAAAATAAATAAAAATAAACATAATATGAACATAAGAAAAAAACTTTTTAACATGACAACTAAGTTATTATGAAAAGATTAACATTAACAAAAGTTATTCTTCAATTCAAAAAATAAATATTTATATACTACGTATTAAAAATTCATATCACTTACAATTATTGTTTTTATTAATTTAAAAGGCATAGAATCGATGAATGTTGGTCCCAAATAATCTACTACCTATTTAAGTTCTTATAATAATTATCATATAATTTAAATTTCTTAACTAAGTACATAATAACTTTTTTTTTTAAATAAGTACCTTATTGGTAAAACACCAATTCTTTGTAATTTTCATTAGTAGACCCTTAAAGAGTATATATGTTTAAACAAATTCTAACAATTTTATTTTGATTAACTATTAATGCATTTAATATGTTATCACGAAGGCCACCACATATTAATAAATCATATTGAAAGTTAGATTGTTACAGTGCCATGCAAACTATTCTCATTGTCTGTTTATATTCTTATAATTTCCGTATTTACGAGTTTGACCAATTTGTAAGTTATGAACCGTATCTTTCCTAATAGTTTATTAATATGTAAGTTCTATCTTAAATTATTATTAAAAATAACGTCCAAGTATCAAATATTTTCATATTTTTAAATTATTTGACAGATTTGCGGATTACAGGTTTTGTTTCTGTCGCAGCCATTGTATTGCAATAGTATTATAATTAAAATCTGGTTTATTAATTGAAAACGGAATAAGCACAGTTTTAACTACATTTAAAAATAGATTTTTATCATCTAAACTATTTAGTATCTGACTGAAACCTCTGTAAGTCTTCTCTATACTCCATCTCAGGACTTAAACAAAAAGAGCAGTAAAGTATGATCAGCATACGTAACTACAGCTCTATCAATATTTATATTAAGAAAGAGTGTTGATTAAGATAATTACCAATTATATTATTATTTATTCATACAAACTAGGAAAAAGATTCATCATAATTAGTTCTATAATTCAAATATCCATTATAAACGTTTTCCACTAGAAAGAAAATACAATTCACACTTTGTTTAAAATTTAAATTTTAACTTTTAATTATAATGATTATTAGCAATATTAAAAACAATTTATTTGGTTAACTAATATAGCTTTTGAATTTTAATTTTTTTTATAAATATTTTAGAATCCAATTAGCAACCATACTATTATCTGTTAGTTTGGTTTTTCTGGAGGTTTCAATCAAATCTCTCTTGTAATATTTTTATTTTGCATTCTTTGAATTTTTCTTAACTCCGATTCTCTTAGTGAAACACATCCAAAATGGAAAAATCCATTACAGATGGAACATTTAAGTTTATTATCTTCGTACATGTATTACATATATAACATTATAGTGTAGATAAAAAATGTGACTTGACACTTACTGTACAACAGAGTGGTACCCACACGCTGAGTTGTTTTTAATGTTTTTAGAGCTGTATATAAACATGCGGATATTTATTTATTAGACAACCCTCTATCAGCTTTTGACACACACGTTGAAAAAAATTATTTGAAAAATGCATTAAGGGTAGATATCTTATAGAGTTGTCATTACTTCGTCAGAATACTTATTTTATGATATTATATTTCTGATTTATAGATTATCTCAAAGAAAATACTTGTATTCTTATTACTCACCAAACACAATATTTGTGCAGTGTCGATCAAATTTTTCTGATGGAAAATGTAAGTAGTAATTTTAGTAACAGTTCTAGAAGAAAATATATTTTAATAAAAATGAGATAATATTTTATTTAAATTTTTTTTTCTAGGCAAATATATTATCCGAGGTTCGCATAAGAAACTTAAATCTTCTGGCTTTACAAAATTACTATTTTCATCGGAGAAAACAATCGATAGTGAAATTGAGAGTAAGAATGCAAATAATAATAGTTTGGAACAACGCTCTGGGCTATCTTGAAAAGAGTTTATCAATAGTATTTCATCGTTCATTGAAGAAAATATTATGTCTTATCATTTAATTAAATAATTTATGAAATTTCTTACAGTTATCTTAATATATATACGTATTTTGATTATAAACACGTGGCATTTATAACCTGACAACGTTTTTTTTTTTTGTTTATATATTATGATATTCCTTTGTTCGCGTTAGATATCTTAATATCTAATAATATTTTGTTCATCGTTGTTGTTACCGCACGCGTTATTACGTCCAAAGCCGAAAATGGGCAATAGCTCGAAGGCCGATGCCAACGGTCGGTGGACGAAGTTACCCAAAAACCTGGCGGATATGTTCATGCAGTCCGCCCTCACAGCAGTGTTCGTGTTCGTCCTGGTGACGGCCGCGTACCTGCTGCACTCGCGGTGCAAGTCCACTGCAGCGGCGGTGCATCCGATTTCGGGCAGCTTCTCATTCTACGACGAACACAACAGCTCGGCCATTCGCGCCTCAGTGCCGATCGTACAGATCGTCAATGTCACCGCCGGAGAATTGTGTTCGGCGGTGTCCAGAGACCTGTACTCGCTGGAACAGATGGGCTACGTGGACGGCACTCGCCGCGTGTCCAAGCTGCTGTCCCTGGACCTCGGCGGCGCCCAGGACGTGCATTACGTGTTCGTCAACACCACGCACGTACCGTGGACGGTTGCCTGTTCGCTGGAGTCGGCCATAGGTGCTGTTGGCTACGTTGGCCGCGTAAACGTGTTCGTCGTCAGTGGCATGCAATTTAATCGAACCGACAAGTGCAGCCTGACGCAGCCGGCAAGTGCTTTCGCAATATAATCGTATATACTGCAGGGTGATTAATTTGACGTAAAACATTAATTATACAGAAAATGTATTGACTTTTTTCAAACAATTTTTCAAGTCGTTACAAAACAACATTTTTTTAAAAAAAGTAATATTTTTTTATTCGTAATTTTTTTTTAAGTTTTTACTTTTATAAATGACAACATACAGTTTTGATTTCATATTCTAAAGGAAAATATTTTTCTCAGAATTTTGATACATAAGTATTGAATTTTAGACGAGTAGTTTTCAGTACCTATTTAAAGTTTAGATGATAGATTAAAATAAAAAAATTAAAAAAGTCAATACTTTTCGATATAAAGAGTGTTTTACGTTTAACGCACTCCGTATATATTCATATAATATAAACAATCATCAGTAGGTATAGGGCTCAGATGATCAGTTTTAAATTTCCTAGAAACTATTAAAATATGCTCTTATATTAGGTATCAACATTTTTTTTATAGGCACATAAATATGCAAAGAAAACGACGGTTTAACTTTCAGCACTTCTAATACTTCTTTATCTTAACTAAACTTACGATAGTGAAAAAACGAATTACTAAACTCGGGCATGTACAATGAATAAATAGTTTATTGGAAATAAATGCGGCCTCAAAGTATTCCAACTGACCATAATTAGTTACCTAAAAACTATTAAAACAAATATTATGAAAACAATATTTCGAATTTCCTAATTTACACTAAAAGCTTGCGTATAATGTATTATAAATATACTACGCACTAAACATTATTTAATAAAATTACCCGAAAATTCAAAATAAAAGTTCCATCCCGAAATAGTATTTGTTAATATGAAATGAATTGTGTTCTTGGAATGCATATCCTATAGAGCACCCAAAAAATAATGCATTTCGCATCGGAATCTGGGCATTATTAATTATCAATCAATATCATTTAGATTTGCCACATGCTGCAGGCACTTACACATCTTTTACAGGCATGCACGATACACTTAAATGTTATAGTTATAAAGTATTTTTTTTTTTTTTTGGTACTCTTTTGAGGTTTCGTCCTATATCTAATAATAATATTACTACAACAGGTGTTGCCGTTGTCGAGCCTGCAGGTCGACCTGACGGCCAAGTACGGCAACTACCGGTTGAACGTGATGAACGTCAACCTGGACGATTTGCTGGAGTTTTCGCCGTTCCAGGGCATGGACCTCAACAGGCGTCCAGCGCTCGCTAAGTTCGCGGTGCAGTTGGTGCTGCTCTGGCAGTTCGGCGGCACCGTGCTGGACGGCGACGCGGTGGTGATCCGAGGGTCCGTGTACCGTAGTACCGATACGGCGGTGGAGTACGGTGACTTGACCGTCAGCTCGCCGGCCACCTGTCACCCGTTCGTGTACGACGCCATGTTGTGCACCAAGAGCTACGCGCTGCTTTACAGACCGTTCATGGCCGACACAAGCCTCAAGATTTTTGACAAGGCGGTGGAATGGTCGGGGTTCGGCGTTCGCGACGTCCGACGCATGAGCGATAGCGTGGTGTGTCGAGACGGCGCGTTCGGCGACCACTGTTATTACGTTCAACGGGCCCACGTCGAATTCATTCACCGCTACTGTCCTGTGGTGTAAAAAAAAAAAAAAAAATACTTCAAAACGCATAAAACAAAAGTAAGTATATTTAAATAATTATTTTTATTACACCGATAAAATTATGTCGTATGGACATGAATTACGGTAAACGATAAATAGGATCAAATAATATATTATATTATTATGATAATTGTATTTCCGAATTTTTCCAAATAGTGCGCACACGGAAAGGAAATGAACAACGCCGTTGATTGTAAAATAGTCCGTTATACTTTTATGAGAAAATAGAAAACCAAAAATTCAGACACATTCATTTATCTCTACTAATGGATTTGTCCATCACGGTGCCGCCGAGCTACCATAGCCGTACTAACTGCATCGAGAACTTAGCGAGTACGAGATTCTTGCTCTAGGCTCATGCCCTTGAACGGATTAAATTCCATCAAATCCTCCAGTATGACATGCGACACGCGTTCATGGTCCGCCGTAGTCATACAACCGATGGCTGCTATACTTTGCCGCCGGCTCAGAAGAAAACGATACCTGCGGAATGCGCAGTAAACGAAACTTTAGATCGTTGTTAAACACACAGGTTTTTATTTTTGCTCGATGAAAATAAATCATCTTTTTTTCTCATTTAGATAGTTAAAAAAATAGTTTTCTGAATGAATTCAGAATTTGTTATTTGTGTATTGTTAGTGTACCGGGTATAATTTTTTTAAGCCATTTATGCATTGTGTGTTAACAAAATTGATCAACGATTATTATTCTTTATATATTTATTTCTTAACATTACTCTGAAAGCTTTATCAGATTTTCATTGATATGTATGATACTTTGCACGATTGTTTTTCAGAAAGTGGATTATTTTTCGGTAATTATCAGGGGTGTCAAGCTGGAGTTTAAGATGCGAAGACGTTGACTTACAGCTGAAACTGCCTGGATCAGTGATAATAGCTAGTTCTTTGGATAGTTCGAAAAAATCTTACGCCTTCAACGAATATCGGTGGTGGCAGATCTATTTTCTTTTGTGTATGTGTAGTAGAGTGCACGGACCCCTGACTTTGTGTCAATTGGATTGTTATCGTTAGAATTGGTGTAGTAGATCTCATCTTCGGCAAGGACAGAGTAACGGTTTGAAGAGATAAAGAATTTTGATTTCTTAGAAGCAGTAGTAGCAAAGGAGTTAACGGTGTTAGAGGGGGTCGCCTGCGAAGAGGGTAAAGAACGTTCATTATTTTCTATTTGCGACTGTGGCTTGTTATCTGTGTTTATATTATTAATGACTTTCTTCATAATTATTTTATAGATGGCACGGTGCGTATAGCTGAAGGTTTATTAATAGGCATAGTTATCTGAGTTCAAAGGTCAACGTATGCGACGTTGCCTTGGTATTATGACATGACAATCAATAATTTAGTAGTTGGTTAAATACAATATTTTAGAATTAGTATTACAGTTTATATTATTAGTATTCACTTTCCCGAAGGACTGTGAAGAGTACGTGAAGAGGAAACTGGAAGTTTTCTTTAGGTGCGATTTCGCTTCTATTGTTGTATGACTGCGACAATTGTTTCAAGACAAACAGTAATAATATCGTTGCACGAGACAGCGGAAAAAAAGAAAAGAAGCGTGACCGCGCTTGACGGCTGTACGCGCGGAACTGAAATTAATATATTTATTTTTTAAAAATGAAATTTTGTTACGTGTCTGGTTAGGTTAGGCACCGGGTAAGACGGGTTATTCAGCTACTATTATGCTAGCTCCTCACTTTCGCGAGGTAGCCTCGTCGAGAGTCTTGTCGAGTTAACGCGAGGCGAGGCAGTGCACGAATGCATAGTCTACACTCTCGTGTAGTTTCGTGACTCGCTCAGTTGTTTCGCGAGCTCAGGCAAGAGTAAAGTAGGTACACCTGGCCTCGTGGTCTTTTGACTCGCGACCAAAATACCGACTCGGAGTGGAGCGCGCACGAGGCGAGGCGAGACGAGACGACACGAGTGAACCGACTACACTCTCGTGCTCGCGCTGCCTCGCTTCGCCTCGGCGAGAGTGCGGAGCTAGCATTAAGTTTAACAAAATAAACATCAAAAATAAATGTGTTTTTCTAATTCCAAAGGCGTATAAATATATAATATTATAACCTATTTATATTAATAACCGTATCGTAAAGTATTTCAGTAGACAGTAGCAGTATAATAAATTTGTACATTTTTCCAACGATATGTTCCGAGTTTTCTAATGAATAAAGAATTTCTGCATAAATATTTTAATTTGGTTATTACATTTAGAACCCTGTACTCTTTAGAAAATGGATATTGGCTATCCCGAAATAAGATAAAGACTTGACAAAAAAAAAGTGTGGTGTATGTAAATGCTACTTCGCGGACGATTGCATTGACAGGTTTTTTGATTGTACCTTTATTGATGAAACTATAATACCGAACTTGTTAAAAAAGACAGAATTAAATCGAAGGATGGTTCAATACCTACAATATTTCCTAAAATACTATCATATTTTTTCAAGACCAAAAATATTAAAAAAAAAAAGAAATTATCGAGTAATGAACCGCAGTGCACAGGGTACAAGACGTTATAATCTGTTGGTAAACAATATTGATATACCCTATTCAGAATAAACTTGCATACTTTCGCGCATGCAACTGAGCCGCCGGCAGTCGTCCGACTCCCCCGTCGAGTCAGGTGCACTGTGATTGGTTGTTGGTTGTCGAGCGCTATTGTTACGCGTCGTTATCGGCAGCCGCCGTCGTGTATACAGATGATCATAATTAAAAAAAACGCAAAAAACATGAATTAATCCCTATACAAGAAGATATTGTCAATAAGAATTGAAGATACTCAATAAAAAAGTTTAAAAATTAAGTATGTGTTATTGGTTTATGCCAACGACTCGGCGTGCATTTTATCGTTTATAATTCTGATAAATTTTTATTATTCGAAGTTATTAATACGAAAACTCGGTTTATACCAATATGGTGTTTGTGTACGCTCCATAAACTTTTCGGAACAGCTCATATCTACACGCCTAACTAGTTTAACACATTTTGTTATTATAGGATTCCCGTTTCACCCATATTAGTTTATAGGTATCAATTTAAAATTATGTCTGCATTAATAGTTTTAATACAATTCATTATTATTCATTATCAAATCAATTTTTTTAGACAGTTAATATAATATTATGTAGTACATAAATTATAAATATAGCTCCTTATACACAATATGATCTCGTCGGTCTAACAGATGACCTGACCAAATCGGGTGTTGTGTATAGATGACTCACCGCCGCCCGACTTATAGTCAATTGAATTTTATTTCCACTAAGCAAAATTCACCCGACAAAGCTACACACGATCCGATTTAGTCATTTGGTAGGGATATCACATGGCTCGGCCATCCGACAGGATTTGTCAGATGACAAATCTATACACACTAACCGATTGGGCGTCTGACCTGACCAAATTATTCTGTCGGTTTCACCAGATCATATTGTTTGTAGGAGCCTATCGTTTTAGACGTTTATACAATGCTGATTTGACAAATCTTATACAAATCTAATCAATATGAATCAGCAACAAATTGTAGACTTCGTGTTTATGCCAAGAAAGTAAAATGGAAACATTTAGCGAGGCGCCAATACTGTAACGAAGTCTACATACAATCATCGTATTCACAAATCATTATGGAATTTTAAATTGATGATTAGTGATTACGAATGAACATTTTAAAATCAATGTCTGTCCCTGTTCTAAAAAAAAAAAAGGGCGCAGAACGTTTGGCACATTAACCCAAAAGCCAACACATTTGGGTACAAATAGACGTTTGAATACAGAATAAAAGGTATTTATTTCGGGATCGCGGGCTCTTGAAACGTTGTACCCGGGCGTATTGTCTCCGTCTTACACATGTGCGACTAGCAAATTTTCGTTCGCCAATTTCAATAGCGTGCTGTTAGTTTTGATATTAGAATGAATTGACCTATTATAAAATTTAAAGGTAAGATTATTATCTAGGGTCTCACGAAGAAATGTACAGTATCAAAAAGATTATAACTTGCTTAAAAATAATAATATCAATAAAAGCCTAAGTGGGGCTCTAGATAATGATTTTGCGTTTACATTTTATAATAGGTCAGTTCATTCTAATATCAAAACAAACAGCACACTATTGAAACTAGTGAACGAAAATTTGTTATCATACGTGTGTAAGACGGAGACAGCACATGCGGGTATGAGGTCCTCTTAAGTAAATCACACATTCGGGTTATTTATCACGGAACGCGTTGCGTGTTCGTATTCAATTATTATGTTTTATGACGTTGAAATCACCTACACGAAAAAAACACATTATATCTACATGAAAAATTAAAGTTTTAACAACAGTGCAAACGCATTGTATAATATATATTAATAGATAATAGGTATTGGACAATATTTTACAATACCTATATATTATACAAAACGTACTAACCGCAATTGTCAGCTGAAAAAAGTAAATTAAATACTTTGACGAGATAAACATATAGAATAACCAATAAGTATAACAAAAGGAACAAAAAAAATTGATTTACAGCTGAAAAGTGTGTACTAATATATCGTATATTATTAACGTTTTTCTTTTTGCAATATGTATTTTAATGGTATATAAAATGATAGTTAAAAATAATTAATAACGAAATCGTCCTAAATAATCAAAACAAATGATCCAGAATTAATAAAGGATACCAAATACCTGTAAATAACAAATTTAAAAGTATAAAAACGTAGTTTTAATAAAAGCATTTTATTGTCCAGTTAAAATTGTTCTTGAAAACTTGGCTAGGAAATGTGTACCGAATTACACTTAACGTCTGCCACTTTTTCCTTCAATTTTGTTAGTTGTGCTATTTGATTATTACTTAATTCCTTGAGTTCACATTGTTCTTGATATTTCGATTTTAATTTCTTATCGAACATTTGTTTATCGTTATCATGTTTTTTAAGCTGTGTCGTTATCATCTCTGTTGTTGACTCTAGAATCTCTTTGATCCTTTTTGCTTCCTGCTGTAGCATTTCTTTCTTTGATTCCAATCGTTTAATTGACTCGTTTTGATCTTTTATTTGGCATTTGAGCTTTGTACTCTTTATTTGTGCATTACAAAGTTTTGAATTAATTAATTTAAGATTTGAGGCAATTGACTTAAGCTCGACTCTAAGTTCTTCAATTTCTTTGTCTATTTTACATTTTTCTTTACAATGTTCCTTTTGAAGTAAGTTAAGTTCCTCCTCTAATTTCATCGTTTGATCTTTTTGCTCCAAAGCTTCAGTTTGTTTATCTTTTAATTTCAGTTTGAGCGCGCATAACTCGTCGGATTTTTCATTAAATTTACATCGTATTTCAGTCATCTCGGTCTCCAGTGTCTTGGAAATGTTTTCACTTTTCATTTTTAAATCACATATTGTAGATTGTAAACACTCATAACAATCTTGTTCAATATTAATATTTTTCTCCAGTTCAGCGATCTGTGTTATTTTATCAGCCAGAAGCTTTTCAATAGATATGATGTCTTGTTCTCTATCTTGTACTTCCGATTGCGCTAACTGCTGTTTATGTTGTAGCTTGTTTGAGATCTCCATAACTTCTGAAAGTTTCTTTTCCAGTACTTTTTTATTCTCCAAAAGTGTTGAACTGATGTTATTAAACTTGTCTACAGTTATTTGTAAATCTTCTAGTTTATTAAGTATTTGATCGTTTTCGCATTGCAAAGATTTATTTTCTTCTTGAATATCTAATAAATGTTTTTCTTGTATATTATATTTACAATTTAATTCTTTGGTTTCACGTTTTAACTCGTTTAATATGTTTGTTTTTTCGATTTTTATAGAATCCAACTTTGACTGACCTTTTGTGAGCTCGGATTTAATATAGTCTCTCTGAGCAACAACATCTTCGTAGTCACAAAGCTGATCTTCGAGTTCGTCTATGCATTTTTCTGTTTCTTCTATTTTATTTTCAATTTGGTTTATATCACTCATAATAAATTCGAATGTCAGAAAATTTTAAAATAAATATTTTTATGATATTTTTGTTTACAAAACCAAATTAATTCCTAGTTACAACAATAATATACGTTTGATAAATAATTAATATTTGTATTTAGTGACATTGAACTACAAGAGCCAATATATTTGTTTCATATAAAATAATATGTGTAAAAATAATTTTACTATAATTTTATTCGTGTATTTATTTTGATACCGTGTTTATACCTCTTCTCATCCCAAAAGAAGATTATTAGATTTTTGATGTATGTGTGTGTAAAAAAAATGTATGCGTATATTATACTTATTTTTTTAAAATCGTTTAAGACAATATAATAAGAAATCAAACTTTTTGTATTATTATAAAAAATATATTGTATTTTTTACACATCATGTTACTGGTGCTAGTTTACTGCTACTAGTTATGTAATCAAGTTACACTTGGTTACTAACCTTGGCTATATAACACGTTATTAAGGTTTTTGTTGCTGGCTATTTATTAAGGAGCGAATTATTGGCAACCTTATTCACATATTGTTTCGGCGTCGCTCGATCTTGTGAATGTATTTAGTGTAAATGGTTATTAGTGTAAAAGAACTCTACTGCCTGTATATGAACAATGCGAACGAACTCTTAGGTACATGTCAAAGAACTAACAAATAACGAATTATTAGTTGTCCGTCTTGACAAATGTAAATGACTTTACGGGAATATGAATAACTCATTGCCATATAATATTTTCAGATATATTTTTTTTAAACAACAATATTCTACAGTCCACATTGAACTCGGATTTTTTATTTTATTTTAAATAATGATATAATATAATTTGTAAAAAAAGCTTAAAATTGTCTTGCTTGAAGACTTATTTAAAAGTTTGAGATTAAAATATTATAAAACTAAGATCGATGCTGTCTATATAGTATTTTCTTCTATCAGTTAAAAAATAATCGAATTTGATTGATTCTACGAGTCAGGATTATTATTCCCGTAAAGTGTGTTTTTGAACACAAAATGGTGTTGGCACCAGGTGTCTTAAATAAAACTTTAAAAAGATGGTCAAGTGCGGTGTTGTATATATGAATGATGTTAAGAAAATAATACTAAGCATTATTTATTTATATTCTTTCTACACCATACAATTATTATTTCATAAGGCGCAGAAAAAATTTCAAATACTATTTAGGACGGTGGCAACGACGGGAGAGGGAAGAAGGAAGAAGGGCTGTTCAGGTTCAACGCAGTGTCGTAGAACGCGTGCGACTGTCTTTTGTTTGACCAGACTAACTGTTTAACGAACGATTATTAAGTTATAATTTGTTTAATTGTAAATTCAGCGATGTCTAGACTCAAGAGAAGTAACTGTATGTATTGGACATGTTAAATTTAAAATTAATAAAACTAGAATCATTGTATACGAAAAAGATTCTGAGCAAAGATAGTCTGTTAGCCTATAATATTAATAGTAAATATAGTATAGTTTATGATATTTATATTAAGGTAATTTATTTTACTGTTACAAATTAGTATAACAGTAGGGAGATATTATTATTCAGAACGTACTAGCTGTAAACTTAAAAATTTAAATAATTTTGGCAACACAAAGAATAATATTATTTATTTCTCATCATACAATAAAACCAATTTAAAAATCATGTTTGTAGTTTAACACTAATAGTGTTACCATTAGATTTATTAGATTTTAATCAACTATCGATTCGAATATTAAACTCTTACACAATGTACGAACACTAATATTATGGGAAAACAATAAATGCTACAAATCAAAAACATGACAAAACTGATTTCGTTGATACATGAAAATTTTATTATAATTTATTAATCAAAAGTTTTTCGAATCAAAATGCTTGAAAGTGTTATACAAGGTTTCTTATTTTTTGTAATAAAAGCATTTCAAACGTGTTAAAAATACATATTATGCATCATTTCTTTTTCTAAGTATTTAAAATTCATATTTTAACAAAAATTAATCAAAATTACAAAAGTTTTCAAGTATTTTGTTGTTGAGTATTTATAAAATTATAAATTATTTTTAACTAAGAATTGATTATATATAATAAGGTTTCTCATATGTAGCTAATAATGTAATCAACAAATCTAAATAATGTGTTATTACAGTTATTTTATGAGACATATTAAGTTCAAATTTGGACAAAATTAGATTCTTATATGAAGAATGGTAGTTACTTCGTTGTAGTTTTATAGTATTATTTGTGAGTAAATACTTAAAACTTCCAAAGCAAGTTTATTATTAATTTTTTTACACACGGTATTAAAAAATTACATTTTTAAAGCAATAATTAATTGAATCAACTAATACCTAGAAAAATATATTACTTTAACAACAATATCATAAAATAAACATAGTAATAATATAATATAAAAATAATTTAACCAAAGAAGTATTTGTATTCAAAATAAAAGTATGTATTATAAGTAAGAAACCATTGATATTAAATCAAATACACTCGATGTTGAAAATACAATTGGCCATCTACTATCGCATGAAAATGTCATTGTATCTAAATAAATATTTATAAGTCGTAAAAGTAAGTAACATTATAGTATTCCAAAAACTTATAACTTAAACTCATGGATTTAGATAAATGTATTTTAAAAGATTTAAATTGTTTAAATTTTGTGAATGCAAATTATATGGAAGACTTGTCTAGTATTACTCATAATGGTAATAAATGTTATTGCTCTCATTTATTAAAATAGATTAATTATCCGAAGCAAAGGAACATTTAAAAAAAGAAACTCTATTGAGATGATTACTTGTTTTTATTTAAAAACAAATTCACGAAAAACAAATGTAATAGGTAGGCACTATAGACGAAATTTAAAATAAACCTTTAGCTGTCCTAATAAATTATTCACGCCGCCGCGAACATTGTTACAGTCCAATTTATAGTGTGAATGTCCACCCGAGCAGCGGTTGTAATTGTAATTTATATTGCGAAAGTTGCTGTAAAAGTAAAAAAAAAAAATGATATATCCAAGGCGCATCAGCATACCAAACTGTTATCAAAGATCTCATGGTTATAAGCTTTTCCTATATAAGAACAAATTATCAGGTACCTATTTAGATTGTGCGTACCATTTAAAGAGTAACCTGTTGTGATACCTACTTTTATTTCAAATGATCATCACCATGTTTTTCTGTTAATTGTAAAGTAGACGACTTTTTTTGAAAACGTTAACGTATCCAAATCAAAATTCAAACTAATAGTTATTGCGAGGTATTTGAGTTTGTGTATTGAGGATAATATAGAAGTAGAAGAATAATTTAGGGGCTTCTGTATCCCCCGGAAATCCAGGCGATCCAGGCACCCCTCCCGCCCATCGCGCACGTGTATGATCATTCCCCCCTCCTTACCAATACCTCTTCACCTACCTCACATCCGTACACCTACACTCTCCTTCTATCAATACCCCCCTCCTCACAACCATGCATATCACTAAAATGTCCCGCCTTTACTCCTCACACCATACTTATCATGTACGTATCGGGCTGTTGTTATCACATGTTATCATTGTTATCACTGGACTGAAACCGAACGGCTATGATTTGTAATTCATACCAAAATAGGTATGATTGCTCAATGAAAATAAGAGATAAATAAATGCTTATGTACATAGTTTATATTTTAAACCAGGGGTCTCCAAACATTTTTATTCGATGACCATAAAAAATATCAAACGTTTTAATTTGGTCAAAAGTGTATATTAACATATATATTTTTAATTTTATTAAAATATAATAAATATTAGAATATGTTTTTGATGCAAAATTTTACATAAAATAATTATAGTATATTAAAAAATCTTTATAATATAATATGATAGATGAACTTGTATAAAGTATTAATAATTACACATATTTTTAGATTGTTCTCGTCTTTTAGGTGGATCGATAAAAATTTGTTCGTATCCGCATAAGTGTATATTTTTATAGCATATTTTAAAGACTTTCCGTACATAAGTATACTTGTATATGTAGTGCTTTTTCAGGCTTTAAGTCCTCTGCCCAGACAGTGTTTTATCGAAAGAACGTAAACCACAATTTCAAAATTGTTCACGAGATAGTAAAAATAGTACAGAAATTATCGTTTTAATTAAGGTGTAATAAAAATAATATTTTTGGAAAATAGAAATATTAAAAAAACAGTTTTACATTGATAACATCAATAAAACATAGAACACCCGTTATTGTATTTGTCAATTAAAAAAAATTAAACGTGGGTTAAGCAAATCTTCCGTTTTAATAATTTTCAAGTGCCTTTTTGCTTTCATTAATTATTTGTGGGTTACGTAATTAGTGTTAGTTGCAAATTGTAATAGCTTCTTACTTTCTAAATTCTCTAGTCACTCATTTTACTAATAGATTTTTAATAAAGATTTTACTTATTAAAACTAATTAGAAATTAATGAATTATGCAGTTATTATATATTTTAACATTTAATATGATAGCTGGTCAGTATATTATGTGGAAAAATTGAAAATTGATACCAGAACAATCAACTCTCGAGTAGAATATAGCAGATACCATTATTATTTATCAATAATATTATTTTACAGCAAAAATTCATACAAAGCTAACCATAAACGTTTTAAACATATTTTGTATATTAAAATTAACTGACGTTCAGATATTTTTAACTTCAACATGTTAGACGTTGATAAAATATCACGTTTATTAAGTAAAATAAGCAAAACTTTCATTTGGTACTAAATATATATTGTGAAATGTGAAGTATACGCTCTTTCTACGTT
>JACXSJ010003436.1:0-24053 GCA_014851325.1 Pentalonia nigronervosa | reverse complement strand
GATTCGGTGAATCATACCATTTGTTCTATTTATCGTATAAAACTATTCTGAAAATAGAGTTGGATTTGGATTTGTCAACAACTTCACTTTACATTGAATTTTTGTTGTTTTAATGAGGAGAAATTTAAAATAGGGAAAAATCACTTTATGGTTAGGTATTGAAAGGACTGTGAAATAAGTTGCTGCTATTTTGAACAAAAAATAGATATATTTGACATATACTATTTATCATTAAAAGCTATCTTAAAGAAATATGTATTTATAAAACAATCATATTCATCAATATTTAATACAAAATTCAATTTTTTCGTAGAAAATGTAATGATTACTTTTTTTTAAATGTCTTAATGCATATTGATGTACATTATGACTACATAATATTTCAAAATCTCAGAACAGACCAGAACTCAACGATACAATGTTTCGGTTCACCATAATTATAAATTTGGGTTCAGTTTTGTAAACAATTTAAGTTTTAAGTACATATTTAATTGACAAACAAAGAATTCCATGAAAGTCAATTCTGCGTATTACTTTATTCTTATTTTAACATCTTACACTAGTGGTACTGTCATACTGATAAGCGAGATATAGGCACAACTAGGAGATGCTTGGAGGTGCTGAAGCACCCCCAAGCTCTATTTTAGCACCTCCTGGCCCCAGTTATAAAACATCAAAAATAATGTGAGAAAACAGCGGTTTCTTTATTTTAGATAGAATTTTTTTTATTTAAAAAGAGGATTTTTCTAACTTCAACAAGTTAGTTAAAATTACAGTTACAATTCCAATAATTTCTGTAACATATGAACGAAGTTTTCCAAGTATGCAACGAATTAATAATTGGTTGAGGTCTATTTTAAATATTTAAAAGGATGTTGCAAACAACATAAAAACAGAATCAGTGTTATAGATAAGTACAGTCTCGGATAGGCCAGTCGAGCATTCGAGATAATCTCGAAGGGCCTTTAAAATGTTGAGCTGGTAGGACTCGAAATAATCTATGTAAATATAATATTAAACAAGGTAATACCTTATTTCTTATTTCGTCAACAAATGTGATAAGGTCATTATAATTTGTTAATATTAAAATTTGACCAATATGGGATATCATAGCAAATTACGAGCCAGTAGAAAAATATTTCTCGAAAGGCTGAGATTACCCAATCCGGTTCTGGATAAGTGCCTAGGCACAGCATAAAAACAAGGAAAATAGTTTTGAAATTAATTTAAATTATATATTTATACAATTATAGTTGTAAAATATTAGGTATTTAAATATTATATTATCATAAGACAATTATTTACTTTGTAAACACACGGATTAGTGAAATAGGTATACATACTTAGCACTGTCTAAAATATAGGTCTAGTTGCGCCTATAAAGTGACGGCTTAACATTTAAATCAGTTGTTTCTACAGTTCAGTGAATAGCACCTTCCAAACTTTTTAAATTGTGATTCTGTGGTTGAAATTTAGGTAACGTAATTCACAATAAGAAAATGTGGAAAAAATACATTTGCATCCGTTTTTTTTTTAAAGATTTTTTTTTTATTTGGATTTTTAAAAAAATTATTATTATTAGTATTTAAAAAAAACTTCTGACAAAACACATATATAATTATTTTTGTAAATTATTATTTCTCAAAATAGAGTTGTAATTTTTCAGTTTTCTCTTTTCTTTGTATACCTAATTTCAGAAGCAAAAACCTATAAATCACCATCAAATTGAGACAAAACTGCAAACATTTACGACGCATGCATGTTTTTAATAGAATTTATTTGTTTTGCTTTTATATATATTTGAATAATAATTTGTAATTATAAATTAAAAAACTATTTTTTAAATATAGGTTTATATAATAAAATTAGCATAGTTGAGTCGAATTAATACTTCATTGTTATTTATTCGGATGCTTTCAAAACGTCACTTGCGGAAACTGTAAATATATTTTGATTTATATTTTTATAACAAATCAACAGTCGTAATATACCCAGACTTCATCATATTGTCAAATTTTTTTTAATGCAAAATACTTCTCAAAACACTAGACTAAAATAAAACATTTGCATCGTTACAATTTAGTCCTAAATAATTGGTTCTTGTCCAAAAGTTATATGTATAAATATAGCACTGGAATATATGTAACCAGAATTACAATAATAAACTGTTGGCATTTTTTAGTACGTGCCTTCTAGTGTAGTGGCGAAAAAGTGTGCGATTTCGATCCAGTATATTCCAGTGCGGCGGCGTGTTTTAAAACATCAATTGTGTTTCAGACTCGCGATCCAATTGAACAACGAACTCAGTCAATTTGAAGTGAATTTGAATGATTTCACTGAGATTGAAGCCCGACTAGAAAAATTGGAATCATCTTTGAATAATCTTAAACCCGAAGTGGAATATTTTTACGTGTTCGCTCAAGATACGGAACAAACCCAGAAGGAATTTGACGTAAGTCATAGAATAGTACAATAATTTTGTTATACAATTTTGTAAATATTTTAATTTACAAATATTTATGTCATAAAATAATGAAAATTTATTGATTATTGAAAACATAAGTTATCTATACTAAACGGATAGACAAATTATCACAACTTCAAAAATAATAACTTTAGGTATAGTGGTTTATACGTAGGTATACCGTTTAGAATCCCAAGGACCCAGGTCCTCTTATAAGACTGCTCTTTCAAATTTTAATACAGAAAACATGTTTTGGATTAAATTAAGTTAGTCAAGTTGTCTTCAAAAGCATTTAAGAATTGTATGGTTATTTAATAACTCATTACAATATATTTCCTAACCGAACAATGTTATTTATTATGTATGAATATAGTATATAACTAGATAGTGATTTATTAGAAATATCTTTTTTCTTCACATCATACATGAGTGATTCGTTTTTATGTACATCTGTTAAATATATAATGAGAATAATTTTCAATATTTATTTTAGAATTTATACGAAAAAGTTAAAGAAGCTGCTAGTGATCTGAAAAAATTTATTGAATGCACACAAAACAACTACATTTCATCACAAAAATTAGTGCCAAACGATTTGTTAAGCAAGGTATGTTTTTTATTATTACAATTATTCATTATATTTTATACTTATTATTTATGCAAATTTTATTACAACTATTTTGTAATTATTTCAAAAGTAAAAATAAGTTTCAATATTTTTCCATAACTTTTTATACCTTATCCATTTGTCTTTTTTTATTTACCTTATATAATAAGATTCTAACTACTTTAAGAACTTTCGATTTTATTAGTAAAAAGTGACAGATTATTATACTAATCGAATATTTATTTGATTTTTTAGTACCTAAGGTAATTTTTTTTGAAAATGTCAATTTGTCTAAAATTAGATTAAATGTATAAAATCAATTTAACTAAAAACTTGATATATAAAATACCGTTTAATACAATACCTAACTGTTTATACAATTAAAAATTAAATATTCATTTAAAATAGAAATATTTTAATATATATATATATATATATATATAGATAGATAGATAGATAGATACTTTTTAATTCCTACCTACATTCACTATTTGACAAAAATGGAACATATAACCTACCATGCAATACGATCTCGTGAATTAATTCAAAAACAAGTTTTCAAATAACTATATATTTTTATGAAATGTATTTAAGTATATAGTTTCCTTAATAGTATTATTATTGTTTACATTGTATGCTCAAGAAAGCACAAAAAACAACAAGAATAAAAAAAAATAATAATTTGAAATGTCTGAATAAAAATTAGATTTTATAAGCACGCATTATATTTGTTTAAATTTTTGACGAGTTGCGATTAAGAAGTAGTTGTAATCTAATATATAAATTGTAAATAGTTTATTATTGAATTATTATTGAACGCTTAAAATTATTCGCAGTGAAATGATAAGTTTCTTTCCAGTTGTTATACAAAACAAAACAAATTGAGAATTTACATATCTTACCGTGTCTTATATCATAATTCATAATATACACCTATGTAGGTACTTGTATATAATTTAAATGTTGTAAATAGTTAATAGAATTTTAAGTGAAAACTTTATTTTAGTTAGATTATATACGATTTTTATACGATTTATGGCGCCATTTTAGACAATTATCATATTTTTGCGTATATGATGTTTAATAAAAAAATAAATGTTTCTATACATATCTAATAATTACAATTATTATAAACTCATTAATCTTTAGTCATTTCTATTATTTATAATATTATAATATATTATAAAGAATTTATTATGATTTATGATTTAATAAATTTAAAATACTAAGTTCAAATACCTAATAACAAGAAGGTTCACCTAGTCTAAATTATACATTAGTGATTAGTTAAAGTTTAGTGATTTTACAAATAATTTATTGACAAACAAATTATTATTATGATTATTATTGATCAATTTTATTCGTTTATGATTTTCGATGACGATTTTTATTCTTTAAACTTATATTAATTAAATAAATAATATAACAAACATATTTAGATTGCATGGATATTGTAGATTTATTTGTTGATCAGTTCCTTGTAATATTAATGATGTTCATCATTATAGTTAACAATACATTATTATAGTTATTATTGCACTCGTTAACAATAAAAATTACTTTCGGATCTGGAGAATACAAAAAAGATTGTAGTTAGAATGATGTATTGTCCCTCATCAAAAAAATATCTATAATCAATGCTATAATGCAGTCCTATATTTTGCAAAACATATTATGTATATTTTGACGCGTTGCTAAGTTTAAGTTTTAATTTTTCGGGTGACTTAATCTTTGATTTTAATTTTAATTTACAAGGGTTTTATGTGTCTATAAACAAAAGCTAAATTATTTTATATAATAATATTAAAAACAACGAGTTATCAAAGTATAAACGTTATGTTAATTAACTATATACAGCATATCTAAAAAATAATATATCAATGTTTTTAATTTATATTTAGTGAAAAATGTTTAAATGTAATTGTAAACAAAATATTCTATAGTAACATAACTAGAATAATACAAATTATCATTTAAGATAATTTTCCCATGTTTCCTTTGTACTGGGTACTCCACTTATCATGATTTGACTGTACTTAATAATTAATAACCATAATATCCTTTGGCAGTAAATATTATTTTTAAATGACAATATAGTCATTTACTTTTATGGTTACGCCTGGTTGACACTTATGATAATTTAACACGTATTTACTTTTCATTTATAAACTCAGATAATACCGGTGTAGACAATCTTAAAATAATAATTAATGAAGTTGTCGAAAATAAAACTTAAAAATTTCAAATTATAATAATATTTTGATTAAGATCATATGTTGGAATTTAATGGTTATGGTTCAATTTAAAACGTTGATTTAAATAACCTTATTACTAATATATATTTAATATAAATACCTATAGGTTAAAATAATATTCTGTTGAAATGGCGTTTTTTATAAGTCTTAATTATATTTTTGAACTCAGTTGTCATTTTTTTTGATGTAAAAATTAATAGAAATGCTTCAATATTTTCAATTCGGCATATTTTTTTCTGATATGTTGATGATATATTCATTAGATAGGTAATAATTTTCAAAATTTTTAAATTGTGTTATGAAAATTTAACATTAATAACTGTCTAAAACGCTAAAAAAATCTTCAAAATCCGCTCAACACAGTGTTTGGAATATGATAATTTACTTACAATAAATTAGTTGCTGTCAAGCATTAAATATCAAAATCTTGCACTATTCTGTGTCAAGGTGAGCAAAGTAAGACGAGTGTTCATCCTGGCTGTTTGTTCATGTCCTGTATTCTGGTTTGTTTTTTTTAATATCATGTTTCTAGAGCGCATATCATTTATTTGAACAAATGTGTTCAGAAAAATACAGTTTCAGTAAACATTAATTGATTATGATAAGTATAATAATTTTATTTTGCAACTCAATGGCCAAATAATAAAAAAATAACTGCTTTATTCGAATAATAATTGTAAAAACCGTTTCCTTTTAAAATTAATTGTAGTATTATTAGTGACGATTTCTGGTCGCCGATTAGTATGATATTAGTCATTAGATATGTATGTATAGCCAATATATACATTAACAAATTATTCGAAGCATCTATTATAATATTATACCTATAGGTACGTAAAAATATAACTTAAGTATTAAGCAATCGCGTTTTTAATGCAACTCAATATTATACTTATACACACTAGGTAGGATAGAGAAAATTATTTCTAGTGCCCAATAAACTATTGATAATATAATTACTATTTAAATTTGTCCGATAAAAATAATAATTTAAACGGTGTAAAGTGTGGTTTAAATTATCAACAATTAATTTTGTTATTATTTTTGCTGCCATGCCAGACGTATATTAGGTATATGAAGTTTTTTCACATATTATATTTATATATACCTACAACGCTGGCTAATCTTGTACATTTGATCACGTCCCACTATTGATATATTGTTAGCAAATTGTTTTCAAATTTGGTCGCGCGCATACATTGTATCAGTAATCAAGTGTTTGTCATCGGAATTTATAGAAGTTGGCTACTTGTGCTGCGCGCTCCGGGTATTTTTTTTTTAGTCCAAATTAATTAAGTCGGAATTTTTTTCTTGATTGTTCATCGTCGTGTTTAAGAACGATTCATTCCCAAGGCCTTTCTATTCTGTGATGAATAAGGTACAGTACGCGATAGCTACACTGTAGCACAACATGTAAAGAGACAAATTACCACGCCTACCTGTGAAATTACGTTTTCTGTCTGGGCGTTTGAACGCTGAACTATTATTATTTTTTTCATTCTGTAACCATAAATAATCTATTGCTCGACGAACATTATTATTTCGTCTATATTTATTTCTGGCCCGACCGATTTTAATAATAATTTTCATATTTTTAATTTGTCAATATTGTTCACCGCGTCTTATAACGACAACGTCCGTACCTAAGCGTGAAAAATGTAAGCACGATAACCTTTTGAATAAATTCCTTTTGGCTGTGACTCGCAAACGATATTAAATATGTAATCAACCCGATCCAAACAACGGTGAGTAAACTGTAATTTTTCTTGTTTTTTGTTTAATATTTATACTAGTCCGTCGCGTAAAAGCTAACTTCTTTCTATAATTTATTATCTAGTACTCAATATAGTGTGACCATGCCTTCAGGCCTTCTCTCGCGCGACCTTCAAAGTTATTTCGTCAATCGAACGAGTATTTGCAGCAATTCGTTTGGTGGATTTTCTTGTTTCTATAAACTATTATTTACTATAAGTTTATAAGTAAAATGCCTACAAAAGTAGCATTCCAAATCATTTTCAATCAGTATACAAAATAGTATAGTATCTTATTTACCTGAAAAAAATAAAAATACAAACCGACTATTAAAATATGCATTATTGCGGTTATAATTAATTTTGTTGTAAACAAATAAATAATTTCTCAAATTGTTATTTAACTGTAAAATTATATGGAATACAAAGGTGAAATTATTTTAATATCATTTATAGGTACGATATATTCTATCAATTATAAAATTTATCGTTTTATTAATTAGGTACGAATAATTAGTACTGTTAAAAATATAGTGTAATTTATATTCTTAGGACTGAAATAAAAAAGGCCACTAATCAAAAAAAAAAAAAAAAAATAGGTTAGTAGTTACTGCAGCATATTATATAATTTAAATAAAGCAATATTATTACGAATTAAAATAACTTTGATTATTAGATACTCTTTTTTTAAACTTAAATAATATATTTATTAATAATAAGTGATTATTTAAAATTTTGACTTGTGTGTGATAGTAATACTTAATTTTAATTTCATCACTGTCATTTTTGTTTAGTTTATATTTTGAAATTTCTAAATTATTTAGTACCTTTAACGGAATATTTTTTCAGAAGATAATTTTTTTTTCAGTATAACACTGAAAAATAATGATAATTCTAGGTATTCCGATTTCGAGAAAATACATAATCTATTATTTAATTCAGATTCTATTATTAACTTAATGATTGCTATAATCAGACAACAAAACAAGTCTGTGCGCAAATTGTTTAATAATAATTTAATGTAGGTAGGTAGTATACATAAATTTATTCGATGAAACCTCGTCAATATTAGTTCAATTAACCAAAAAGCAATAATAAAGTGGTAACCAATAACGAGCACGATAAATTGTATTAAGAAAAGAGAGTAGGTACCTAGATGGTTTTTAACCCTACATAAAATTGACTACGTTTTCAAGTCTTTCAATAACGGAATTCTGCGGGATAATAATCATTATCGTTCTTTATTTTGTCCCATCGATGTGCACTTTATAGTTTTTATTACATGCTATTATGAAACATAAGGCTCAGCGTAGAGCAGACAAATATAATTTATGAATCTTAATTATACGTAAAATATAATGTGTCATTCATTTAAATAATTTTACTACGTGCGAATTAATATCGGTAATGTTGGTGACTACATTATGACTGACGAAAAATGTAACTACGAGTTATATATTATTTTCATAAATATTATAAAATCGCCTGTTAATCTTATAAAAAATAGAACAATAATTCTTGAAAATAAATAAATAACATATTAAATCATTTATGGCCTTTGATAATCTCTGACGGTTTAGACAATTTGATCGCTATTCTCCGGAAAACAAATTACATATTTCGGGAACGCATTACACCTGTGTACCGTTTAAAATATATGTCTGCACAAATATTTTTTAAAATATTATGAATTATCATATATATTTTTCAGAAACATATTTTACGTAATTATATTTTAAATGTAAATGTTTATTGCTTGATGATTATGATAATGTAACTTGTAACTAAATAACCATCCCACTGCAGGTCTTAAAAATTCTAAATACAAACACTACAAACCTATTATAATTTATGTAGATAGCATTCTGCAGGCCAATAAATTATATTATGCCATAGATAGCAAGATAGGACAGTAGGTTCATACCTTCCTACCTACCTTATAATCTTCACACATTAATAATGTGATTTTTTTTCATTATTGTGAAAACAAATAATATATGACAAGCCTGCTTAGGTGTGTATTATGCAGATATATATTATGGTAATATACTCAACCATTTCCTTATAATTCTATTTTTAATTATAAAAAATGAGTAACGAGAATAAAAGACTACGATAAAACCATATTTTTATCATACTTAAACGCCAAATGACATTTCGATTGTTGACAAATAACATTCCGATCTATACTAAGTGATTTTTTTTGTTTTTAGTTGTGCTTCATAAAAAATAATGTGTCAATCGATCGTTAAACAGTACTTAAACGTTGTATATAACAAGTATTAGACATGCAGTATAATAGGCACATAACTCCAAATGTTATGTTCGAATAAAATATAAAAAGTATTATCATAATGGACGGTAAAAAGTAAAAATAATAACTTATGGAGTGTGGGTGAACAGTATAATAAAGTTGGTCTCTTGTAGTGTTATGATTAGCCCGTCAATAAAATTACACAATCAGAGGTCAAACATTCGAAAATTATCTTTTAGGTTTGGTCCGTTTGATATACGGACTGTCTCAAATGTGTTTGTATATTACCGAAGACTTATAAATAAAACGTCCTTTACTGTTGTTATGATGACTAATATTATTCTTCATGTGCATAAAACCTGTTTGTACAGCATCCATGCGCAACTAAAAACCGTATTCCGTCGCCAGTGCGGTTAAACGTTCGTCCGTTTTATTATAGTTGTTACTTGTTGCGATTTGTTTATCCTGCCGCAAGCGCGTATTCTGTGCCACTCGACTGTTGTACGCAAATACCACAACGTTAAAATAATATAATATTATCGTTTGTACGTTTTTCGTCGGCGTGTTATGCTATGCCGTGCTAAAAAAAAAAAATTACCTACTCATAATTAGTATTATAACAATTATTCAATTATTTAAAAAATGTAATCGTAATTCGTATACCTACAGCACAGTTATTAACTACAAATAAATTAATAGCTGAAGAAATGTTTATAAATTAACAAATAAAACTAATTACTATACTATATTACTTACTTGCAGTTCACCATTTGTGGTAGTTTTAAATTATATTTATAATTTTGCCTTTTCGCTTAAAGTTGAGTCTATCGTTGAATCTACTCGTTTTTTTTTTTTTGTTTCGTAAACCGGATTTTTTTGCGTTTTCAGTTTAATCCGTTGGAGCTCGTATCCGAAGAATTAACGAGCCTGATGGATTCAAACAGCAGAGGCTTAAAACGGGCCAAAACCGTCCGGACAGAGTATTTGAAGTATGTAGATGATGTGCAGAGATGGCTTCAGGAGGCAGAAGTGAAGGTTCAAGATCGCGGCAGTGAACCGAAAAAAATTAAAGAATATATACAGGTACGACCTAAATAATAATTAGGTATAATATTATTTTGCATGCATTCATATAATACAGTCTTGAAAATTATATCCTTATAATCTTATTATTATATTGTTTTATTTGGTTTCAAATATTTTTATTGATTTATTGATTTATTGAGAATATATCACTATACGACTAGTATAAATACATCATGCAAAAAGAGTTCGTCATTAATAAATAAATATAGTGAATCTGTCAGTAATTTTAATAATTAATGAATTAAACAATTTAAAAAAAAAATGAGATAGGTACCTACATTATTATAATCTACCTAATTATTTTTATATACCTAATATAATTAAATATTAGTTAATCAGACATACATATTTTTCAATTCAATAATTATGCCTGTTAAATTATTAATATTACATCTATAGTAATAGAGTATACAGTAAGTACATAGGTATGTTTATCTAATCATTATTTGCATTTTATATCATGATAACACTTAATAAATTGCCGGTAGATGGTGGTCACCAACAAAAGCATTGCGTCCGAATAGATTTATTTTATCTTTTAGTTTTAGGTTCACACGAACTTTTAAGTGTTAGCCAAATTCAGTCGTTTAATTAACTGAAGGGCACGATAGAACAGAAGCTTTTCCAACAGGATTTAATTTCTCCCACTTCTGTCAACGGTTTTAATAAAATGTAATATTGTTATATTATTGAAATTTTTAAAACTATTGCTATTTATCTTTTCAGATCATATCGTATCCGTTGAACAATTTAATATGTTTAATAATATCATACGTATTATTCGATTATAATGAAATTAAAAGGAATTTTTTATTTAGAGAACATTTTTTTTTTTGAATATTCAATTTAACACAATTTAAACATACTTAATAACAGAGTTTGATTTTTTGATTTAGACATCGTAAAATAATGCATTTAATTTAAAACTTACTCTGGAAAAACAAGAACAATATACATTCAGTTTACTGAAAAATATTATTATAAATAGGCGTTATAGCGTAACTAATAGTTACTAACTATACTTGCTTATACTTTTTTAGGTTATGCTTCGTATCAGTCGTTACCTACTTATACTTATTACAGCTACCTACTACAGAACTATAAAATTGATAATTGTATTTTCATTCATAGTTTAACAGCAATATAAAAAAATTACAATTGAGATGACATTTTTTTAAATTAATGTCGTCCAATAACATATTTTGAATTTTTTTTCGGCTCTGAAGGGTTTCTTACCTTAAACACTATTATTGTTTCCTTGCAGTATTTTTTTTAGAGCTTTCTTAAATTAATTTGAAATTATTATTGGTAAAATTAATTTGATATGCCACCATTCTTTTTAAGGTCTACTAATTGGGTGTTATAAGTTAAAACTACATTTTATTCCTGGATATTTAGTCGTTGCATCACTTGAAAACACTCGTGGTGTCATACAAATTTTTTTTGTTTAAGATTTTCAAGGGTTAAACGAGTTGCAGGTTTGGAAGTTTCAGATGAATTTGGATGTATAGCCTGAATTTCCTGACTAGTGGTTACACCTACTGACTACTATGTTTATGTGAATTACCTATAAATTTATGTATAATATATTAGATAAGGATAAATTATTTTTAAATTAATATAATGTAAATATAGTAATATAGCAATACAACTTTTTCAAAAAATAATATTAAAACAATTTATGAAAATTTGGATAAAAAGTAGATTTCAAAATCATATAATTTTATTATATTTAAAATTACATTGTTGGGAATTTAACAATTAATGAAATTGTTAACTATATCAGGGTAATTTATTATCGTGATTTATTTTATAATGTTTGAAAATGATATTTCAACTGCATAGAATATATTTTAAATGTATCTAAAATATAAATTAATATAATATATTTTACAATTAATAATGCAATAAATAAATAAAGTTATTTAAAAAAATGTTTTAACATTTTATTAGTGTTTTATACTAACCATCAGACCATAGGCAGAAAAAAAACATTTTTTTTTTTTTTTTTTTAATTTTAGCGAAATGATTTTAATTACAATTATATACAAATGCATAATTAACTCCAATGTTGATATTTAATATTATTGATCAATTTCAAACTTACCATAAAGTTATTTTTATTGAAATTTAATACAATTAATTCAGCACATTAATTGTTTTAAACACGAGTTTAAGTATCTATTTTTTATACTATTTTAAAATATACAACTACATAAAGTAATTACTAATTAAACATTGTTTTATATGTAGGCATAAAAAAGTGTTTTGTTTTATTATTTTTAGACGATTGAAGATGAGATAAGTGCAATTAATGACAAATTAAATAAAGCTATTAGACATGGTAAAGAGATTATCGAAAAAACAAAAAATGAAGAAGAAAAAGAAATGATTTCAAAAACGATTGAATCGTTAGTAGGAAAAATGAGCCAAGTGAAACTTTGGTTGGACGAAAAACGCAATCAAGTAAGTTAAAACATGTATTGAAATCATCAATAATTAATAATTGTGAAATATAAATTAACTATAGAGAAGAAAAACTGTTACATTGTAAATTATGTGAGTGCTGCCCAATTTTTTTATTAAAACATTTTGTATAATACTTTTCTAATGCTTCTTCTAAAGATATCTTATAATTCATATAAATTTAAATGCTATTCTAATACCTTTATGTACTTCAAATTTAACAACTATAATTAGGATTAAGATTTATATGCAATAAAAAATGGTAAAATATGCATTTGATTTATTAAAAATATACAAAAACATGCAATAATGAAATATGAAAATTTCTAAAATATTAAAAATATTACTATAAACTATTAATACTATTTAAAAGTATTATATGAAATAATGATGTGGTGTTTAAAATTTTCAAAAATTAAAGACCTTCTTTCAGATCCTAGTATGTTTTTATACTTGCTAAAACTAAGTTCAATATTACATGACATAATTTTTGGGTTTTCGATTTTTCTATGGAGTTAGACTGTAATGAAAATCTTCATCCAGATTACTTCCATTTTTACATTTTACATACCTACTATACCTATATAAATACTTGGGTATTTTTTTTTTTTTGAATTTATAATATTCTATTTTCTTTTTTTACTATCCACCGCGGCTAAAATATACCATAAAACATGCATTTTAGGTGTTTATTGTTGAAATATGCAACAATATACATTTTATTCAAAATATACAAAAATATACAAAATAAAATAAGTACCATTTGCTTCATTATGACATAATTCATGGACATTTCAAACAAAAGAAGTAATCAGAAGATGTAAAAAAAATATGCAAATGCGTATAAATCCTAGCCCTAATTATAATAAATAGATAAAATAAATTATGATAATAATAACAATACTTCAAGATAATAATATAGGTACTATAAATAAAAAAAAAGCATTAAGTTAAGATGATATAATGTATATAAGTTCATATAAGACTTATTAAAGTTATATCTTAAACATACAATTATATTTTTAACTTAAAAAATAAATAGCACAACAGTAGTGTTTTGCATATTATGAGACTTTGATCTGTTAAATTGACAATTTTTTTTTAGATTGGTGACACTTTGGACGCCTGGCAAAAATTCTTATCTGTTTATGACTTGGTGATGGCCTGGTGCCAGAGTAAAACAAATTATTTAGAGGAACCAATAACTCTAAGTTCATTTGAAGTAGTAAAACAAAAAGCCCATGAATTTTCAGTAATATAAAAATTTATATATTGTTGTGTACTTAATATTGATTTTGTAATTTTGTAATTTTTTAACAGGCTGCTGTAAAATCAAGTAAGCAACAGAGCAAACATCTAGCTGAAATGAGTAAAGAATTGGACATCATCGCTTTGTCAACAGATGTTGGACAGTTGCCTGAAAAACTAGAAGAAGCTAATAATGCTAAAAATGACGTAGAAGGAAAACTCTCAGAAAAGGTAATCAACTTTTAATTAGTTATTTCAAGTTATGATTTATTTAAAACGTATTTAATATAATTATACAGAGTGCTCTATTGCACGAAACATGTGAAGAATGGGAGCAATTTGAAAAAAAATTAAGAGATGTCAAATCATTTATCGAAAAGTCTCAAAATACTATTGAATCGGCTGCTAACAAAAAACGAACATTACGTGAACAACATGATCTGAGGGAAAAAATGTTGGCTGATATTACAATACAAAGAAACAAAATTACACTGTCAACTGAAAAATTGCAGGTTAAACACATAACTCAACTTATTTTATGTTGTTTATTTGTATTCAAGTTATTTAACTCTTACAAAGTCATAATATTTTGAAATTAAAAATGGAATTTACATTGTTTTAAATAACTAAACGATAGGCTGATTAATTTTAGTTATTCAATGCTTATGTGTTATTGTAAGTTCTTCGTGTATTTTTTCTATGCCTATTTTTTAGTTAGATGCAAATATTATTTTGGCCTTTTATTAAAAAATAAAAATTTACAATTGTAAAGTTAAAGTACAGTGCAACCACGAAGGTTCCCATAATTTTTTTGTTTAAGTAGACCTAAACATTTTAAATTGTTCTCATTAAAAACTATTTAACATTTAATATCTTATTATGTTTATGTTTACATTTTATTGCAAAAGAAACATTCATTTATTTAATTTTATATCATATAAAATAATGTAAAATGTAATCTAAAAATGTTATCATTGTACTCTTTGGTAGTTCTTGATAATTTTCAAGGAGAGAAAATTGTAGAAATTAAAAATTAACATAACCACAAAAATGGTCTAAAAATAATATATAGATATACAGTATTACTTTACTACAAAGTTTGGGAACCAGTGGTAGTATTTTTTAAATTTCATTTAAAATGTGCAAATTAATTCATAAACACATTTTGTCATAAAATAAATTTAAGTGATATGATATTGAAAAATGATTTATACTCATAATAAATAATTATTGAAAATTGCATATAGATGGATAGAAATGACCAAATTACACAATTAGTTTTAACTTGTTACAATTTAACAAGTTACAAGTTATACTAAAATGACACTGCTTAATATTTGTTTATATGAGAAGTTATAAGAAAAATATATTATGTGAGTTAAAAGTCCCATTAATTAATTTATTTACAAAATATTCCAAAAGGTAATAACTTATAATATATATAGTTAGTCAATTAGATCATAATATTATTATTTCTAATAGTCTTTTATTTTTGATAATGATAATTCAACTGTTCAACATGTTATGGCATTTATGTTGTTATGTATTAACATATTTTATTCTATATGTATAGACGTATAGGTAGTAAGTGTTTTTTAAGTCTGGATAATTGAAATGGATTCAATGATAGTTTTTAAGTAAATCACTTATGACAACATTTTTATTTGATCATTATCACTTAAAATTCAACAACAGTATTAACAATCATATTAAATTAAAATCCATCTATGTTTCAATGCATGGACAAATTTGATTGATGATCGGATTAATCTTAATCCAATAAATCAAGCATTTTTTATAATTTATAATTGTATAATAATTGTTGTAACTTCATATATTTCAAAAAAAAAAAAATAAGATATACCTAATAATTATAACATGGGTACAAAATTAGGTTTGTGAATTAAAATATTTATTATTTTCAAGATACAATATTATTCTATAATGTATTTCTTAGTAATAATATTTTAAATCAATATTGAATTTTAGATTCATTTCCGAGCTGGTTTTGGAGGCAGTGAAAATATTGAACATTTAGCTAAAGATAGTTTGTCACAGCTAGATAAATTGTTCAAAATTGTCGAAGAGCAAGCACATAATTTGGAAGAAAGTCTCTCACAACTCGATAAATACCAACAAGTAATACATTTGTATAAAAAAAAAATACAATTAATATTATTTAATTTTTATAATTTAGGAAATACAACATCTTCGACAAAAAGTCATTACTGCTGAACAACAATTAAGACTGACACAAAGTCCAACGTATTTACCCCATGATAGACAAAAGGCTATGCAAGAACAAAATGTAAGTATTCTAACAAATTTAAATTTCAAAAGTTGGTAATTTTATTGTTCAAAATATAACATCAGTGAGAGGTATTTTTATGTGTTGCATAAACATATTGAACTAGTCATGTTGTAAAGTAATACGAATGCAAACATATATGTAAAGAATCGTTTTAGTTTATTTTTAACATCATAAATGATTTTTGGAAAGAAGGAATTGATATAAGCTAGAGAGAATACATTTTATTGCGCACATAAATTCTTAGTAAAGACCGAATAGTCTAAACGTAAATTTGTTGATCTAGTGTATACTGGAGTTAGAATGTATTAAGATTAATTATAATAATTTATAATACATTTTGGATGTACAAATTAAAAAAAAAAATACTCTTCTAAATGAAAACATTAAAAAAAAACCGTTCCATTGATTGGAACATTGCAGGCATTCCAAGAACAAATACGAGTGCTGCAAAGCAAGATTAACTCAAGAACCGAACGAATCAAACTGATCATTCAACGAGGCTCTCCGATATCCGACCCTTTACTAAACTAACTAGACTTTTAAATGCATTTATTTTTATACCTTCGTACTCATTCCAAATTTCTATTTAAGCTACCTATTAGAAAAAAAAAATTCAAAATAAAAATTAGTTTCTAAAGGCATTTATTCGGTCATGCAGGACGTTCGAAACGCACTGGAATCATATCGGCAACATTTGGATTATACAATGAATGCTGTGCGAACGCATATCGAACATTTTATCGGTTCCAATCCTTTGCTGAAATCCACGTCATGTACAGATCCCGTAAAAAATCTTAAAAATCCACCGAAACAAATAAGCCATAATATTATTAAAACCCCCCAAATAGTGTTGAATTTAACAACCGAAACTGACAGGCACCAAACGCGAATTAGATCACGGTCCCCTTCACCGTTTTGGATAAAAGGCGAGACGTCCACGTACTCTGAAGTCCTCAAAACTGGTTGCGTATTGACAAAGAACAACAGTAGGAGTGTGACTCCGGAATTGAAAAGTGTCGATGTCGAAGATGAAACACGTATAAGTAGAAAGTCGAGTTTCGATAATCTACTCCGAACACCACCGTTGACGAGAGCCAGGAGTAAATCACCGAAAGATAAATGGCAACCGAAGGATTTAAAAAATAACATGACTTTACGAGTATCACCGCTGCAGGATTTATCGACGTCTGTAACGTCCGCCGAGGATGATCAATCAAAGGAAGACGACTCGGACCGCGTTAGCCGCGCTTCAAGTCCTAGACACATTAAACAGCGATCTCGGTCCAGGAGGAACCGAAATGTAATCGAAAAAGTCTTCGGAAACAAACCGGTCGCCGATGACAAACCCCCAGCAAACATCAAAGAAACTGCAATTCCACCCGAAAGACACGCAGTAGACATCACGAGTTGGCCGTCGACAGAGAAACCAGAAATCGTAGTGTCCGACGTGAAAACTCGGCGGAACAGCGAAGATAACCTCCAATCCCGGAACTTGGTGGAGCAAATCTCCGGGACGTGTGACCAGATGACTCGCGGCGATAACTGGAAACTTTTGACCGTCGACGACGCTACTGAGGCCATACCGTTGAACGCGGTGTCTATCATCGGTGACTTTTCGAAATCCCGATTATCGTTGGACGATCTGCACGGCAGCGCCAGATGCTCGGATAGCTGTTTCGATTTGAACGAACGATTGAAGGGGATATTCGGTTCGGTCGGCCAGAAACACTACAGGCACCACCGTGTCGTCGATCGTCCGCGATCTAAATCTGATACTCGTGACCTGAACGAACTTACGCAGATATTTACTACTAGCCCCAATACTGATGACAATAACGAGTACACGTGCCGTTTCGAACGTAGTGCCGGATCGGTAAAAAAACATACCAATAGGTACTCCACTTCCGATAGACGTTCTTTTGATAATATTATTATCTTATCCCCTTTTGGAAACACGCAAATGCAACGGCGATCAGACGGAACTACTGACAACGAACACGAGTCTGTAAGGTTACCTATCTGTGTTTTGACTTTTGTGCCGATTTTAAAATTGTTTTCATTTGAACTTAATTATTTTTTAATATATTTTTCATTTGTGTGATAGTTTTGATTAATATTCTTGTATTTAACTGTTTGTACATTTTGTAAGCATATAAAAGAAAAACATTTTTGGTATTTGAATTAATATTATTATAGGAGTCCTTACACATTATTTTGTTCTTGTCAATATATATATATAATCTGATTTTTGTTTATTATTATTGTTCTGGATAGACTATGTGATTTAATAGTTTTTAATTATTTTGATTTTATCTCAGTTTGTAATAAACAAAGTATCAGACTTATTTATTTCAAATAAATTATATGACGTGTATCTATTATACTATTAATAATTTTAAAATGTATCTGATCATCGAATATCTATAATTCTACACAATAATATTAACAAGTTTCAAATTAAAAAAAAATAACAAATATTTTCAAACAGTAATTGATATTTTACTGAAAAAAACGAAGTGACGAGACACACATTGTATAATACTAACAACCATGTTTGTGATTGTAAATAGTAACTGTTGTCTACAGACTACAACTATATATACATAGCACATGTCCCTAATCCAATTATTATAAATACAGAATTCTAACAATGGTTTTTGTGAATTTAATTGTTATTTCTTGCTATAATTTATGTTGCGTAATATAACAATTAATATAAGATCAGTAAATTATTCATTAATACAAAAATAATACTTTAAAATATATAGTTTAACTTTGAAAATTGCATTGTTTTCAGACTATCAAATTACATTTACAAGCACTGGGCGATGAAAGTATACCATTAGAATTGGCTATGAAATCATTTGTGGCATTTGATGAAGGGCATATGGCAATAAATGAATTAACTACAACGCAAACTCTGATAACTTCATTAATCACCGATGATGGTGATCAATCACGAACTAAGGCAATTAAAGAACTGAAAACATATATTGAACAATATGAACAAATTTTAGAGGAATTAGAAACAAATGAAGATAAATATGTAAATATAATAAATATAATATTCGTACATGCTCTAGTTTTCCATAATATTCAATACTGTATAGTGTATACCTACTATAATTAAAGAAATAAATACTAAATACATTTACTTATTTGTTTTTTATAGGAAACATATGATTTAAATACCAAAATTATAAAATTAAAAGAAATTATATCTAGATATGAAATGTATGAAGAAATAGTAGAATTTCAAATATTAATTATTCAGCTTAGAACTATTGTTGAAAAACTTGAAAATTCAGTAATCAACAAAAGTAAAATGGCTACTCAGGTAAATAAAATAATCTTAAATTGTTATTTTAATATAATTTAATTTGTAATATTTGAAAATAAAATGAATTATATATTTAGTTTTTATACATGAAAAAATATTTTTATACAAATTGGTTAATATTTTCATTGTATGTAATCACATATAAAGTGGTAATAATTTTTATTTATTTTTTTTTTTTTTAAAGAAATTAAAAGATATTGATAATATAATATGCTATTATGAAGACTGGTTATTAACAGTTGAAAATGATGGCCCGAAATATGTGGTAATTATATTTTTAAAACTGGTAGATTTACTTTTGACTGATATTTAATGAATTTTTCATTATTTTAGGATGATATTGAAGAAAAAATTATTCAATTAAATAATAAACTACATCAATTGAAATCCTATGATGAAAATATTGAATATGAGACACGTATTTTAAAACTACAATTTATTATTGAAAAACTTGAAATTATTAAAGATAACTTCACAAAATTGAATCAAAAGGTATGTTTTTATACTTATTTAATATATTTGAAATTTTAACAAGCATAAATAATTAGATGTGATTTTTAGACTGTAGATTTTGTATAAAACAAGATTTTGAACTGTGGAATTTAATTTGATTAGTATTGCAATTTTTTAAAAATGCACGGTATTATTTAGTTGACTTTTTTCTATAAATAAATTTAGTAGATTATATTAAAAATATTAATATATTTTTAATTAGTTAACAACTTTTGTGTAATGACGTTGAACATTGCAGTTAAATCATACAGATATATCTACAGATGTTACAATATACAATAAAACATAAACAAAATGTACACCATTTATTCAAAGATTACAATGTTCATAATTTTTGATTTTAAATAAATATATTATTTATCTTAAAAGAACAAATATTGTTTACTATTATAAAGCAAAAATAAGTATAAGCAAATTCTATAAGCAAATTAAATCAAATACGATGAAAAAAAACTAAAATAATATTTAAAAAAATTAAAATTAAATTAATGTTCATACTATATTATATATTTTTGAGTAGAGACCAACTTGATTCAGTAAGTTAAGGTGTAATGGACTTTAAAAAAATATATTCAGTGAATTAATATGAAAGGTATTTGTAAAAACTGTATTCTATAAATTAGGAATGTATATATAGTGTATAGCCAAATTTAAATTATCAATCTTAAACATCAAATCTATTGCCACTATAACATTTTTTATAGGCAAGTAATTTTACCATCTTATTTTGCATGTAATGAAAATAACTTTTTCATTACAAAAGTTTTAATGAGATAAGAATTACATAGGTTTATAAAGAAGTATCTTTAATTTTGTATATGTTTATGTGTACCTTATTGTAATATATAGTGTATAATATATATTGGTATGATCATATATATTTAAAAAAATATTAATTTAACACAAGGGTAATGAAATAATATATTATACTCAATGTGATATTAATCTATCATTTTGAGTCCATTACATTTTAAATACTGAAATTCAAAGTGTAAATATTTATGTAGATCATAAATGCTTTATTTTCAGGACACAAAATACAATGTTGAAAGCACTGTTATATCGACTGAATTATCTTGCATGAATTCACCTAAGGACTTACATAATATTAGTGTAGAAAGCATGATGATTCCAAAATTAAATTATTCATTAAATCGCCCAAAAATAGGAACCCAGTCACAAGAAAAATATTATGTAACTACCCCGAGTGTAATGAATAACATTGTAAGAGAGAATGAGATAAATACAGTAAATATGCTAAAAGACAGTGAAGTTTTGAAAAGTCCAAAGTTAGTGAGGAAAATAAATCAAGCATTAAGAGACGACCATAACATTGACAAAATTAAAACAAATGTTGATAGAAAAAAAATATTAGACTCCCTAGAAAAAACTGAATTAGACATAAGTAATCGTTTTGAAATTGAGAAAACATTAGAGAAAAAAAAATTAATAGATGTAAACACGCAATCTGAAAAAACTGCTTCGCCAGAAAAAAAAGAAGATAAAAAATCCAAAGGTTTTCTTCGTTTTAAAATGCCAAATGTGTTTACGAAAAAATCAAAACAAAGTGAAATAGATAATGAAAATGTATTAATTAATCCAACAGAACAAAGTGTAGATATTGAAAGTGATAATGTCAAACTATTAATGTATAAAAGGACAAGTAGTATAAGTAATGATACCAATATTTTACAACAAAATGAAAACCAACTGAATGATGAAATTAGTACAGTTGATAGAAAGGATAATAATTATGAAGTCCAGGAAAAAGACTTATCATGTACAAAAGAAGATAATAGTACTGCACTTACAAGTATCAATGATAAAGTAGCACGGATAATTGAACAAAATAAATTAAAATATCCAACAGATAAAACAATTCAACAAGTTCAAATATTAAGTAAAAATCAACTCAATATGCGAAATACTGATTTTCCGATTACAACTGATACACATCTTATAAAGAGTGACCCCACAGTCATGATAAACTTCCGTAAAACAGTTAGACGTATAATGGTAATTGATGGAAAAGAAATCAAAATAGAAGATATAATTGATGAACCAGTACCTGGTGAATCTGTTAACAGAATTTTAAGAAAAATAACTAAGGACAGTAAAGAAGAAGTTGAAAATATTACTGATCCAGAAGAAATTGCAAATATTTTACGGTTGTCTAGATCCAACGATAATGTACAGAACACATGTGTAACAATCACAAAAACACGTAAAACAATTCTACGGAGTATTATTGTTGATGGAAAAGAGTCTGTTTTTGAAGAGGAAGTTGATGAGCCTGTCATTAATAAAATAACTGAAACATTAAAAGACGACAGTGAAATTATTGAAAATCCGGATGAAATAAAAATGGATTGTATAACTGACCATAAAGTAACAAAAACAACTAAAATACAGAGTAGAATAAATGTCGATGGAACAGAGATGGTTGTAGAAGAAGATTTTGATGAAACAGAAAAAGAAGGAACTTCAAATGAGGGTGTCAAAAAAATAATGATTGAAAAGAAAGATAATGAATCCATAGAAGATAGTTATGAGATAATTCCAGTACTAGAATTTGGAGAAAATGTTAAATCAATGCCATTTAACAGTAATTTGAATCACAACCAAACCCGAGATAGTAATTTGTTATTATCAGAAGCTGATGAAAATATAGACTTGAATAAGTCGTCTAAAGAAATAGAAAACTCACCTTCTTTTCTAAGTAAACTTATACGTAAAGGATTTAAAATATCGACACCGAAAAATAATAAAAAATCTAGAGATAATAGTACTATTGAAAACTCAGAGACAGAAGATAAAATCAAATTAAGTTTAAATATTTTCCTTGAAAAAGAAAGGGAAAACAATACATTGCAACATTCGTTTCAATCTAATGAGCCATCATATGGTTCAGACTTAAATAATTCAAATATTGATAAACAATCTACTAAATATGAACTACCTATAAATAAGAGTATTAACATTTTCCAAGACTTTGATAAAACCAAAAACGAAATAGAAAATGACAACTCTCAAGACACACAAAATAATGCAAAAACAAAAGTTACCACAGAATCAAAAAAAATATTTAGCAATATTCAATATGAAAATGGAAAAGATAAACTAAATAAGGAGCTTTTAGTACACCCTAAAAATGACACACTCCTTAAAAAATCTACAGGAAAAATACTGGATGTTGATAACGGTCAATATGGAGATATAGAAAAACCACAGCAACAACTAATATTACAGAAACAAACAAATATTAATGATGAAATTAAAAAACCAAATGAAAATACTAAAATAAGCGAGACACAAAAAACTATTAAGTATAAAATAAATGCTGATGAAAAAGAAAAAACAGCCATAGAAACAACTAATATTACAACTGGCTATGAAATAACTAAAAACATTAAAATAAAAAATGAAAACGACGCAACTCAAATAAATGAACAAAAAAGAAAAACGAAGGAAATTCCGGATTTGAATACTAACACAAAAATTAATAAATCTGAAAAATTTATTAAAGAAAAGGAAAAAACTAATTCCTCTAAAGATATAAATATAAATGATAAAAGACAAATCGATATACAAACAGCAAAAAATGATGAGGGAAATGATACCACAGAAAAATTGATTAAAATGTCAAAAACAACAAGTAAGAAAGAAACTTCGGAAAAAGTAAAACAAAAAAATGAATTTACATATGAAGATAGTAACACAAAAATGGAAATTCTAACGACCAAAAATAAAAGCACAAA
>JACXSJ010003435.1:0-24073 GCA_014851325.1 Pentalonia nigronervosa | reverse complement strand
ATACATGTGTGGTGCCATGCACATATTCTTAACTTAATAATGACAGATGTCACCAAAATATGCTTAGAATGTGTCTCTTTTTTTGGTTTATTAAGCTCGATTGCTGTTTTTGTTCGTGAGTCCTACTTGAGAATGAATAAATGGGAAACAACAAGTAAATACAAATTTATATCTATTATTGGAGAAACTAGGTGGTGGGTCAAAGACCGTTGTGTAAGTAAAATATGTGGGTCATTTCATAATCCCAAAGATGCACTCTTTGTTGATATTGTTCAAACTTTAGATGAAATTTATAATACACCAAATTTTACATCAGATGTTAGATTCAAGGCTAAAGTTTACGTTGATTCATTATTAAAATATGAAACAATTATATTAAGTCAAATTTTTTTACAAATATTTTCATCAACAACATCACTATCTCTTTATTTACAAACAAAAGGATTGGATATTTTTCAGGCTTACAAAATGGTCAAACAGACCACGAATATATTGAATGAACAATCTCGCAATTTTGAAAATATTTTAGAAGCATCAAACACTTTTACGGAATGGGCAAACATAACTTTTAATGATCGACATTTGGGTTTAAATATACCTCGAGAATTTATAGAACATAGGATTTCAAGAAAAAAAATAATGGCAGGAGAAATTAGTAAAGACGATCCAACAATAAACCAAGTAAACAAATATCGTATTAACGTATTTAATGTGATTTATGATCAAATTATAAACAGCATAACACAAAGATTTTCGGAACATGAAATATTTTCTAGTATTTCAATTTTAGATCCCTCTAATTTTGTTTCAACTCTAAATTTAAGCCATATCGACCATATCGATATAGCAAAAAGACTTATCAAACTAACAGGTATTTTAAACAAATTTGATCCTAGTTTAACTGTAGGAACATTTACTGATGAAATTAAAGATTTTGCTTCTAAATGGCCTAAAATTAAACAACTTGCTGATAATGATGATGACCAGGAAAATGTATTACAATATGACGATAATGATGAGGACAATGAAGAAAAAATTGATGGAAACAAAAATAAATGTAAAGATTGTATTGTATGTTGTTTTAAAGTTTTACAAATCTACAATTTACATTCTATGGCATATTTAAATTTATTTTTAACGTATAAGTTTATCATAACGCTGTCTTGCACGCAAGTACGTTGTGAAACGGCATTTTCAAAATTAAAGTACATACTAAATAGACTCAGAAATTGTCTATCGCAAGAAAAAATGGATACATTTTTATTAATGAATATTGAGAAAGACATTTTACAAAACATCAAAAATGAAGACGTCATAGAGTTAATAGCTAATAAAAGCAGTTTATTAAACAATTTACTAATTTGAAAATTATGTGACATAATATTTATTTTTATTTTTTGACATTTTACAATAATATTGTTTAATAATTATTATTATAATAATAAACTATTAAAGTTTTACTCATGTTTTTTGTATAACATTATAATACCTAGTGTTTAAATGTTTGATTTATAATTAAAGAAAGAAATAAAAGTGCTTCTATTTACATTAAGGGTCTGTAAATTAAATCTTGTTGTATACTAATAACGTTTGTATAGGTTAAGAAAAAAATTGTTTAGGAACTTGGGCCGGTCTAAGTGAACAGCCCGGTAAGTAATTTCTTCCCAATCCGGCGTTGATGGTTACATACAAGGCCTCGTGTCATGCAGAGTATGATGTCGAAAGGAAAGTACCCGATTATATATTATTATTATTTTCGGATCCGACGCGCGAATTAGGTGAACCGGTGACAATGATAAATCGCGAACGGGCGGAAACACTGTAATAATTGTTATTATTAATAAACGATGGCTGATGGTAGTCGACGATGACGGTTTTAATATAGGAATCATCGGTGGTTGCTGACCTCGCTTTAACGTCGCCCGCAATCGTCGTGCACGATCGTTATTATATAATATTATGTACCTGCATAACAATATATTATAATATATTGGTACCTATGCCAATCGAGCGGAGTCCACTTCATCATACCACATTGGCGTGTCACGTTTCTCATTTATATTAATACGTGATATTAATATTATATGCTGGTCACCCACAATCATTGTAACCCGAAATCATTAAAATATGTCCGAACACCTGTTCAGATCCATTCGGCCGACCATATTATAATGTAGTATCAGATATTTCTATTTGCGACATCGCGCCTACAACAATTAATTTATTGTTCTTGAAACGTTGACCTGTCGCTAGTTTTGCTCTACTTAATATATAATTTTACATGTTTATAATACAAATATATCATATATTTGGATATAAACTCGGACGATCTGCATTATACTTTGAAATCAGAACCATTCGGGATTCATAGAATTCTCTACTTTCTACGACAAAAGAGCATATTAGTACAGTGAATGACCTCACCTAACGGAAACATCTAAATAGACGACACAATTTCAGTGACCGATCTTTAGAGGTTTCATTGTATTAACTAAAAAACTCTAAAGTCTAGATAAAAAAAAAATTGATCAGCTTATCAAACATTTTTTCTATCACTCTCCCTGGCAATCCAACTCGTCAGATTAAACGTTTATGGCCCAGGGACTTTCAATTAAACCTACCCTTCATATACAAATAATTAAATCCTAAAAAAAACATTTGAAGTAGTGTCAATAAAAAGCCATTCAATCAAGCCGTTCATGTATCTTTTTTATACGTATTACTTCTTGCGTATAGTGTATATGTCATATTATTTTAAACAATCTATTACTTGATTAGTAAAAAACAAGGAAGACAAATAAAATGTACTTCAATTTTGTAAAATCTTTGAAACATAAATGTTCAATATAGATATTCTTCTCTATAATATTATATGAAATATATGTTTAAGTCAAGAAACCTGCAAACTAAGGAGTTCTTCTGAACCATAGTCTATAATTTTATTCATTTAACTATTTTGTTCAGTGTAGTAATTGTTGTTATTTTTATTTGACCTAGGTACTTCATTGAGAATATGACGAATTAGAAAAACAAATTTGCCATCATTTTTTGTTTATTATTTAGTTTAGCTACTTATTTATTATTATGATTCTTATCGGTTTTTACATCAGTCAACGTTGAATTTAAAAAAAATATATTTTGGTATTGAAATTGTAATAACAAAGTCAATTTATGTTTTCACCTCTGCGAGTACATACATTAATTCATGTACTCTCAGCTTTAATTAAGTCTTATCCGTTGAATAAAAAAAATCCCCGACGAAGATGTCTGTTTTAAAAATTGGTATTTCTTATACTGTTCCTCTAATCTTATAATACGTTTGCCAAACAGTCGACTTTTTGAGTGGTGTTATTTAATATTTTCGTATAGAAATAAAATGTATTATTATTTATTATCGTTGTGTTAACGCATTGTGTTTAAAAGTCTAAATGAATATTATATGCTATTGAAAGTAAATACATCAAAAAAAAATATAATTTAAACGTGTTCAGAAAATGTATATAATTCTATCAACTGACTCACAATAGATATAAAAATGTCACTTGTGCGCACTGACAACTCTAGAATCATCAGCGAAAAAATCTCATAAAATATTCTTAAAAAATAAAACTAAACGTCATATAAGTCACCGGTACTGTATACATATGATTCATCGAGGATGCTTAACAAATTGAAAAATGTAATAATATATTTTATTATTGATAGAAATACCTAAAACCATACCCTCTATTTATTTTGAATAGTCCAAAATGAAACGTGCTTACAAAAAAGTGATATAATATTTTTTTTAAACTATGATTTAAAAATTATAACATTCTATATTATCATAAATATAACTGTATTGGACTATGAGTGAAATAACACACCGCAACCCGTACAGTATTCGATTACCTAGTCGAATGACATATTATTATATCTAATAAATAATATTATAATGGTCGACATCACTGCGAGGACATTATATCGAGGTGAGTCTCAGATTGTAGTTTTGTGATTAATATTCTACATATTGTACATCTCGTGTAATAGTGTAATATGTACGTACATGTCACGCGTGTGCGTACTTTACGAGTGAGACGTGTATATATATATATATATATATATATATATATTATTACAATAAATTGTTAAGCTGTCAATATTGAATTAGTTTAGTTTAGCCGACTTGGCAGCAAAGAAATCTCTGATGGACAGTAATAAATTGCAATATCGTCGGATCGCAATTTACGACCTCATTCCGACATATATCGTATGGCTTTGCGTGTCCAATACAACTGGTTCAAGAGTTGTGTGTCGTAAAATTATCTATCAAACTCGAAACAACTTGAAATACGACTGGAACACGGTAGTACACACTGTGACACGTATGTAACCATAACATAGGATGTCAGCGCACTGTTTATTTTCTTTCTCTGGTCCACGCACAACATTGACTAAACGCATTTACACAGAATCATTTTTTTTTTTTTGTTTTTGAGTAATATCAGAGTAAAATCACCTATTACAAAAATGATAGAGAATAATATTTTTGAGGGTATGATATATCGATTTGTCTAAATATTATCTCAAAACAATTTAGACATCATTTAAATTAAAATTTTTTTTTAAATTTTGAAAGTCGATTACAAAATTAAATAATAATAAAATATAAAACCGATATGTTATATCTTCAAAAATATTATCCTCTATACTTTTTGTAATAGATCTTTTAACTAGAATCTTTTTACTCTAAGATTACTCAAAAATCATAAAAACCGATTTTAGATAAAAATGTTTAATCTATGTTACGCGTGGGTTTGAGAGAAAAAACAAATATTGTACTGACATCCTCATAAGGGTATTAAGGCTAACGTTCGCTAATAATTAAATTACGGTGATCTTTTATTTGAATAATTAGGATTGAAAATCACTATAATAATATGCGATTTCTCATTGCCAACCAAGGTTAGCTAAATCTGAATGATTGCAAATACGACATACATCATGTTTCACACCCTTTTTTACGGATTTGTGTGCGTGTGTTTCAATAACAACAAAATTAGTGTTCGTAAACGATAAAAACTGATATTCGAACACCATAATATTATATTATACTTCGTTGAGTTTGACCACAGTGAATAATGATTAGGTCCACGAAAACCGCGCAGTTGTAAATAACATCGCCAATGGTCCCTCGTCAGGTTTTCACCATCATCTGACACGGTAATCTTATTTTGTATCGGAGTTTGGAATTTTTTTCTCCTATCTGTCGGGTTACATGATTCGGTGATTTTATATTGATATTATTGTTTCAAACATATCCTTTCAAATCCCACAGAAATCAAACGAGATCAATATGGAAACAAATAGACGGCTCCAAAATACAAATTTAAAACGTAGGGATGAAAGCAAAGTATACATAGAGCAAACAAATTCCTGATGGCAAGGATTTGCGAAGTCTTATTTGAGTCAATCCTGTAGTGGTGTTTTCTTTTCATCGAGCGGTAAGAACATAAATAGCAGTCTTGTAAAGCATTTGAATAAAATATAAATACGTTTTACATAATTTTCAAATTATATTCTAGGAAAGTATTTTAAATACTATCATAGATGGTATTTAAAAATCAAATATTTTGATGTAAATAATTTTCAAAATTTAAAATAGTTATTCATCATATTATTTATTTTTTTTAATTGTTCATTATAGCATCGGCAGCATAGGCCATTCGCTTATAGATTTAAACATTATATATATACATTGGATATAATATAATAATGACTTATAACTATTTAAATATTAAATATTTTTCTCTGTTTTTATGGTCTTGAGGAATAACAAAACGCTTTCTGGTTGGTAGTCGGGTCTGATTATTTCGTATAGGTTCATTGGTATGTTATGTTTTTTCCTTTCTTCTTCATTTGATTTTCATTCAGTCAACAAATGTTTTACTGTGAAGGTAACTCCACATGAGGTGCATTCCATAGGTGGTTGGTTTTTCATAAGGTGTCCATGTGTGAGGCGGGTTTGTCCGATTCTCAGTCGGTTTATTATTATTTCTGTTTTTTCATATAATTTTATTTATAGTTATAACCAAACTATTGATTATTTATTTAAATATTTCTTAATATCAAGCGTTTTTATTTGTTCATAAATACTATTTATTTATTTATATCTCTATTTAAATTTGAAATTAATTTTTACTAGACTCAATTTAACACAATGCGTCATGCAACATGGAATATTTATTCAGGATTAATCATCAACCAAATTTCGTTTTAACTATTTTTTTAATCCTGATTTATTCATTTGAACCAGAAATAGTATAATATATATGTCGAATATAAAAGAAATGTCAATAAAACACTGTCATGCAGTATATAAACATTTTTTATAATCTGTAAGTAAGAGTAATGTAATTTTAATAGAGCTGAATTTGAAAACAGATACAACGAATGCGAAACAATTATTTCGATAGGTAGTTACATACATAGGTATAACAAATGAATCGAAGTCGGATGTTTACACGACTAATAATATTATCATAAGCAAGTTTAATATGATATACAAATTGACACGTCGTGACGGTATACACGATATCTTTGAACTTATCTCCTCGTCGACGAGTCTGAACATAACGAATCGGGTGTTTCGTGGAATACCGGTCACGGATAGTTTTCGACGACGACGATGACGACTACGAATTCGGATACGGTTTCGTTATTATTTCTGTTGTTCCGTTGGGTTGGTTTCGTTTATATGAAAAATGATATTTTGCACCGAGCCACAGCCGTTCCGTATTCGCCCGCGTATAATATCGTATAGCGAGGGGGGGGGGAACTTTTGTGCTTTGGTTAGGTTTTTTTTTCCTACACGAGCGTCGTAATATACGTATATAATGTGGCGAGTTGGTGTACGCCGGCAAGAGGGAAAGGACGATTTGAAAAATGACCTGGTCCCGACGACGCGCGGCACTGCCGTCACCCAGCAATGCGAAGCGCGCGCACACACGCACACACACACGCGGCGCGCGCGAGCGTAACCACCGCCATTGCATTAATATTCGTCTCCGGTCGACTGTCTGTCCGACCGTTGTTTCGCCCATAATAATAATAATAATAATAATAATAATTTCAGGTCCCCGAAAGCCGAACCGAAACCGTTCCTAAAACCACCACAGCAGGGCACCCGGTTGGCAGCGTGAATCGCGCGCAGTCTTTGCACCAGCACATTTATAATAGGTACGTTGTATTTTGACAGTGACGTTATTTTTCCAAAATTTAATTATGTGAGAAATTTCCGAAATTTGTTCAACTCGAAACGAAACGAAAACGATGATTGCGTGTCGTTTATAACTGCTGTAGTACCATTGTGTATTTACTGTTATAAATGTCGGTGTAAATTGCTTGCAAGTTATGACTACTATAATAATACTATAATGAACTAACATTGTCGCTATTATTTGTCTTAAAACAAAACGCGTGTGACTATTATACTTTATAAAAGTGCAAAATAAAAACATTATTTTTTTTTTTTTTTTTTTGGAAATTTTTAACTCTCGTCACAAAGTCTAGTTGTACGCGGTATTTTTGAAACATGCGGTGTCATCGTGATAAAATCTATAGAATATGTTTCAGTCCGCGACATAACTTTTGCGTTATTCTGATCTATGATTTTTCGGCAGTTTCAGTGTGTTGTTGTAGGTGTCGCCGATTATGACGGAACAAAGTCAAGTTGAGACACGTCGTCGGTACTGTGGTTATATTGTTATACCGACGCGGTAACGTTCTATGGCACACAATACACCGCCACTGTGTTGCTTTTCCGTCACCGCGATGATGACAACTCAGGGTACAAAAAGTTTTCACACGGTTCATATCCACCAGACGAGTTTTATGTGAACACACATGGCTTTATAATATTATATAATATATATGTAGGTATATACCAGCTAACGTTTTCCCTTGGTCGCACATAAAAAGAAATTTTCGTTTATGCAAGTCACTGAATAGCCATGCACGTCGGTTAGATCTCGTTATCCGCTAGCGATATAAAAATATGTGTATTTCATCACTATGCATTCAGACCACCCCTTCCTTCTTTATCTATATCTTATGTTAAAAATTATTTGTATATTTGAGACTATAGTCATTGCACACACACACACACACACACACACACACACACACACACACACACACACTTCCTGAAATTGCAACACATAATTTAATTCACTAACACTTTGCACTACATATCGATACAATATTACATAATAGGAATAGTGAAATATTGGCATGTTCATCAAAAAACATGAAAATGTTGGCACTTCATAATACTCGAGATCAGATGGCATACATACTTTAATCACATACCACTGCCAAGTTGGTGAAATGGTTCTTATGTTAAAAAATAATTTATAAATAAAGTGGTAAAAATTAAACAGAAACTGCCACGGGTATATTTACTGCATTATTTTATGTCAGTAATTCATTAGTTGGAGTTAAGTGGGTCGTGTATTGTCTAATAACAAGGATTAGCAACGGGTGGAACTCGAGAGGCAGAAAACTGGACCGTCAACATATTTTACTTTAATACATTATTTTGATTTAATTTATCATTAATAATAAAATAATAAATGTATGAATTCAGGTATGTATTGTTATTTAAAAAAAAAAACTTATATGCGACAGTCAGCGCCGTTGCAAATTTTATACTTAATGTAACTTTTTTCATACATTTTTGTAACTAATTATTAATTTTACGTTTTTATATTAAACGTTGGATACAAAAATAAAGCATTTCTATTATGATTACAGCTTTTTTCCTCGTTTGTTTTAATATTTTAATTGTCTGGATTCCGGTATAAATTACTTGCCGACCCCAGAAGTCTATTTGCCTTCTCTTTAAGATTCTTTAAATAATGGGGAAACCACATAATCATTGATATAGTTGGTAAGTGGTTTTTTAACAAATAAAAATATACTTTATATCTTTACTTCCCTAGTATAATTTTAGATGTATACGAGTATATATATATATATATATAAAGATAAACAGAGTGATCAATGGCGTTGCAACTATTGAGTATTAGTCAGACACAATTTTTTTTTTTGCAATCTATTGTAAACACTATAATATATTTGAATTTAAAAGATTGAAAAAATAAATAATTTAATTTAATAATAATAATAATATAAATAAACTTTAAATTACTATGATAATTTTTATTAAATCTTAACATTTTAATATTATAAGATAACATAAAAATGTCTTCTATTTTAAAAATATAATCTGGGAAAAACACCTCAATACCGTCGTATTGTTGTTCAACCGGTGGATGAACTTTTGATAACAGTTTTTATCATTTAAACATTTTAGTAAGGTAGGACGTGGGTTGAATTCACTAACTGTAGTCATATTGATTTATGGAGAATTTTTTATTGTTACTGCAGATAAGGGTGGTTTTTTGCATGTTTTTAAAACATTTTAATACGATATAAATCGTTCAACACCAGCTGCTGAATGTGGCTTGACAGCTAGAACTTGTGCCGTGGGGGAGATTAATTGTTTCCAAATTTCCGTAGGTATTTAACATAATTTTTAATAAATCTTTAGACATTTTTCTTATCTTGTGCCTATTTGTTATTCACACCGCGCGTCTCTGTATATGGTGTAACATTATCCGCAAATTCAAATTCTAAGGACATTATACGATGACATTGGCTCAATTCGTAATCAACAACGTGTGTTCACTTGTAAGTTATGACTTATGACACTTCCAAACTGCAGATAACAATATTGTTTTTTCCACAAAATAAATATGTTGTACTTGTAAAGATATGATATAATTATGTAATTTTGCAATGATTACGCTTTAGTCCGTAGACTGATGATGTTAGTGTACACTGCACACGCTTAATGCATATAATGCAAACTTGGATATTCGTAGTGCACACTGTCTATCGTAGTGCATACAAAAACGTCGAATATCAAACAAGAAAACGGAAAAAAGCAGTGCGCCACCAGGTATTAACCATGTATACCTAGTAGAATTTCTGTTTATTTGTTCAATGTTGACCGCTACAGTCGATCATTTGACTTTTCGATCGTTTTATCGAATCAGCTAGAATATTTTGACGTACTAGCTGCCGAAAAACGTATCAATTGTCAAATATTCATGTTGCGGTTTGAACTGTGCAGTAGGAACAACATTTAATTATACTGTTTGAGAGTAAAAAATAAATATTGTTTCATACCAGAAGACCTAATTTAAATGTAATCAGAATAAAAACTGACAGATATGATTTAATATTTTCAGTAGTAATATAATTATCTATTGAATGCGTTCATTCATTTTTTGATACGTTAATTTAATTTATCACCCTAATTGAATTGGCTTCAATATGTCCTCTCAATTTTGTTCGTCACTATTGAATGCATAATATGCTACTCGTTAATAATTATAAACATATCGGATTCATTTTCAAATTGTTATTTTACGTGTATTATACTAGCTGTATTCCAAATGTACCACCGTCAATTATTAATATTATACTAATGATTCCTATATGTTAATAATTATATATTGCTTTTTCTTTTTTAATTTTTAAAATATTTTATGAATGTAATAATTATAAAAATCTTTATTGATGAAAATCAAACAAAGTGCAATTTTAGTTTTCAATTTATGAAACATAATACTAGGTATCTAATATTTTGATTTATTGAAAACGTAAATGAAAACATTTTTTTCTCAATCAAGTTCTGATAAATATATTATTGTTAAATATTATAAGTGATAGAAATAATTTTTTTTCAAACTGTTATAAGAATAAGGTTAGAAAAATATAAATTTTAATAGTTTGTACAAAATCATTGTTAGAAATACATAGGTATACAATTTGCATGCAAATAGGATGAGCATGGTTTTAACTCTGTATATTTACGCAGTTTCTATAATATGAGCCATACGGATATACGAATTATTCATGATGTGAATTTAAAAATATTTTTATAACCTAAGATATATTTTTTAAATTATTTAATCCTTATTAGACACTATGTGTACCGTATAAAGTCACTTTACAGTTAATGCTATTATACATACAAGCATTTAAATCTTGACTGCAAGGATCGTTAAAATATAATATAGATTAAAAGTATTACTATAACAGCAGTAGTGAATGCCGGATTAATCAGAGATAATATAGCGTATACCTATAGGTAGTCGGAAATAATCGTAAGGGAGTAGCTGGATATAATAAATCGATCGAAATGTGTCGGGTTTTATCAGCAATCGACACATTAACTGTAACTTCTACATCCTAATGCTGATATTTATTCCACTCGTATTATAACTAAATCAAATTTTCACTTTACATTTATTGGAAACTAATTAGGTATTCAAAGCTTCATTTGAGTAATACTACTTCAAATACTAAGTTGAATAACGAATCACACTTAAGACCAAGCATATGAGTATATAGATAAATTCTACTTGAAGACTGTTAGTCTTATAAATATTATGAAAAATACCAATATAGTTAATAATTGAGTTCAGTAGTTTAAATCTTATAACACGCTACATATTCAATTATAATAGGATAATACAGTAAAATTAAACAAAGAAAAATCGTATAATAATAATGCGCATTGATCCGCGAAATCCAAAAAAGCGACCAGCTTGAAAGAGGTCTCCACGAGCCACAGAACAAACAAAAAAGGTAAGTGAATTTAATTCATATATTTAAAAATAAACAAATAATTCTATATGATCTTATAGTAAAGTGAAAAATAAGTGTAAATCCTTTAATAAATCAAATTTCGTAAAATAATACTTTTGTATCTCAAATCACGAATTAATCACTAATAAATAATACCACAGCTTTAACACTATACTCACAATCTATTTTTACCCACCTTATAGCCCCATTTCCACACCACACTTTATTTTATTTTTTATTCTACCGCAAAAATAATATCGACTATTATAAATGCAGAAGAAAAACGACAGCAGGGAGTGTTTAAAAACCGTTGACTGCAAAGGTTGTTCAAAAATAGTATAAATTAAAAGTACTACTACAACAGCAGCAAGCGCTGGATTAAACGGCGATAATATAGCGTAGTCGGAAAATAATCGCCAGGGAGTAGTTCGATGCAATAAATCGATTGAAACGTTTCGGGTTTAATCGGTGACCGACACACATTAATAATATAGTACATGCCTATATGAAATGGCCGTGTTTAAACAACACACGTGTGAAACGTGTAAAAAACACGAATAATAAAAAAAAAAAAACCCCATTCGTTTGCGGAGTGCCGACTTAATCGAGGCGTACGGAAGTACATTTCTGTCAGATTAATTTATTGCGCCCATATTGCATACGCGTGTAACGGCCGAGGTTATTGTAAGCGGCGCGCGTCGCCCTCGCGAAAAACAGCGACGTACACGGCGCCGGTGTTATCACAGCGGCGGCGTTATCGCGTCGGGCTACTGTCGCGCGGTACCTAAACAACACCTATTCGCATCATTTACCTACGACGCTTTCCACTGGCGGACATGATAACAATACAACTATTATTATCATCATCGTCGTCGTCGTCGTCGTCGTCATCGAGTTTGCATTTCGTCGCCGCTGCCGTCGGTGAATTGTGTGTACGCCGGGCGAATCAACGCGACGGCGAAAGCGTCAGATAGCGCACAGCACGCCCACACCAGCAACTGCCATTCTCGATATTAAGACATATTGCTATATTATATTTAGTGTTGATAAATGTTTAACACTATGATGTTCAGTCGACCATTGTTGTTGTATGCCTAAGGTGATTGTTACCGAGTGGCGGTAGACGTGCAGTGCACGGGGCGTGCACAACGAGCCCAGAGACGGCATGCGTTTTAAAGAGCTTTTTTTTTTTTAAACTTTTTGGCTCGAATGGTCTGACGATCTTACCCATTTAATTTATCTATTTCCACGTTCAAATCATTAAAATGTTTTATAATTATACGAATACATATTATGGGTAATAAATACACTGGGCTCATCCCTTTTTTACATAGTTAGAAAAAATTGTAATAGTTTGATATGCTTGATTAAATGTTTTGGAATTTATGATGATTGTAATTTGCGTCTGAAATAAAATATATTATTCGGGATATGTTATATTGATTAGTAGTAATTCCAAAACAAACATTATACCGTATTGAATTATGACGAAACTGATTTTTGAATATTATTAATATATGAAAATCGTATACAAATGGAAGCGAACTACGGAAGTGATATTGGTATTATTAATAGTGGCACGTGCATATGTCCATACATTTATGCGTGTATCAGCGTGGAAACCTTTTAACAGATCACTTAATTTTCTAAAAGCAATTGCTCGCTTTTGGTCATAAACGAATTAATATCTCGTATAAAATGCTTTTTATTTATTCTCTTTTATACCACAGGTATATAACTTGAATGTATAACATTAATATTAATTAAATATTAGTATCAGTGGGTTGCGGAAATAATTTTTAATTACAAAATAGATGATAAGTCATATATTTTTTCTAAAGTTTTTTGAAACTATCGCGTGTTATAAAAAGGGAGAAGAATCGTAACTCTACTGTGTTTATACGATAAAATGTAATTAAAAACGTGTCTAAAAGTATACTGCCTAATATCAATAGTATTTTATCTCTAACGATTTTTTCAGCTGAAATCGTGAGTTCATCGATCGATGTTCTAGTCGCATTAAACTTAAATGCCATTATGTAAACATATAGACCATAATATTAAAAATATGTAATTTAATTTCACGGTATGATGTAATTTTTAATTTATTGAGCACCCTTTTCTCGTGCACACAATTCACATTCAGTCGAATTTTCGCTCCGGTTAAAGTATTATCCTTTGAAAGAGTCCTTAGGAGTGTTTTTCAAAGAAAAGGTAGCGGGTATCACCTGAAGATAAAATGCAAGTACAAAGTCGAGTACTTTTCTCTGGAGTATACGTGTTCTCTAATCAACATTTTATTAATTTTACACCAGAATTTAGACTCTAGAGTGTCGAACATGGTAGATAATATTAAATATTGTTGTAACACTTAATTCGTTACACTTTGAAGTTTGAAGTTTTCACTGCCGTAGAGAAACTAAATAATATTGTATCCTTGTACAAATATGAAACGGAATGTATTATACGCAAGCGTGTACCATTGAAATGTCTGGTGGATAATATTATTATATACAGGTAGAGTAGGAAAACGCGTGTCATTTGAAATTGGACAACATACAGCGAAAAAAATATATAAGTTGATTTACAGGAAAGATAAAAACAAATATATATATATAAATTAATGAAAGAAGATTGTAACATTTTTTTAAAATGTTTATCATTAACATTTATACATTTTAAGTAATATGTATTTATTTTGAAAATTAGAAATATAAATGTGATCATAAAATAATAGATAAGGACAGTATTTATGAAAATAAATTATTGTACTTTTAAAAAAAAAGAATAAACAAATATTCGATTTTATTTTTTAGACACTCAGAGGAGCGATGAATGTATTGATTTTACAATGATGTGTTTTTTTTCTTTTTTAGTGTCTGTCACCACGTTTAAGGGCAGTAAAAGTGCTCCAATTTTCTTCATCAGGATTTTTTCGGGTAGGAAAGTGAATCTAGTTGGAGTTTGAGAGGTCAAAATAAAACAATTCTTATAGTTTTCAAACGCGTCAGGAAAAACAACAAAAAAATTAAGGAAATATAGGAATTTTTACGCAAAGCCAATTTTTGATAAAATCGATTTTGGTTTTTGGAGTAACACCAAAAGTGATCACAGTAGATGTATGCAGTTTTCACTGAATTTTTATATAAACATTTTTTATAAGCAATAAAATTTTTAAAATATTTTGACTTTTTTGAGTTATTTATAAGCATAAAAATTTTTTAGGTTTTTTTTAAATTTTTTTTTTTATTACCGCCGATAAAAAAATTTTCAGTCTGTCAAAAAATTTGAAAATTTATTACAAGGTTTTTAATAACTTGTAATAAGCGAAAATTAAAAATAAAGTTGTGCGTAAGTCTCTAATAGTTTTTTATAAGCGTTTTAATTTAAAATTTCGACAAAATACGTAAAAATCACGAAATTTTGCATTTTTTTTTTTTTGATTAAGAAATTCATAAAAAAAATTTTATTCAAATCTAAGATTGAATAAAAAATGAGATAATTGTGATAATTTAACACAAGGATTTCTATAAAGTTTTCTATCTTTCTAAAAAAAAAAATAGCCGGAAAGTCGAAATAAATTTTTATAAGCGTTTTAAATTAGACATTGGATATTCACCCTTTTTTTCTGGGAACGATTTTCTTATTTTGATGTAATTCAAAAAGGAATAACTGTAGACATTTGAAAATTTCACAAAATGTTTAGATTATTATTTTCTATATACCAAAAAAGATTAAAAATATTTTGACCATTTTTGAGTTAATTGTAGACCTAAACAATTTTTGGTTTTTGCAATATTTTTCTTTAATTATCGTTAAAAAAAAAATTTGTTGGGTTAAATTTTTGAAAATTTAATATAAGATTTCCCATAAATTCTTAAACTAGCAGATCCAATATAATAAAAATATGTAGGAATATTTTTTTTATAAATATTTAAACTTTAAACTGTGATTGAAATTTATCGTCGAACATTTGCAAATTGTTTTTTAGTTAAAAATATATAAAATATTCAGTTTTTATAGCTAAGAACTGAAAATTTCAAGCAAGGTTTTTCGAAAATATTTAATAGTCTAAACAAAAAATCAAAAGCATATATAAAAAAAATAATTTTTTGTAGGCATTTTAAGTTCAAATTTTGACAAAATTAGATATTTAAATGAAGAATAACAACGTTATTTATTTCGTTGTAATTTAAAAATATTTTTTGAGAGTTCTTGAAACTTTTAAAGTATATTATTATATTTCATACACTTAATTAATTTTTCAAATGCAATGTTTTCTACAAAAATGAATTCAACCTACTCTATTATTAATAGGAATAAAATGAATTATTTTAATAGAAATAATATCTTAAAATAGGTACACTTAGTTATATAGGCTGACAGACCGTTTTTGCTCAGAATTGCTTTTCGTATAGAATGATTTATATCATTGAATACAAATTTAACATATCCATTTCAGTGACTCACTCGATATCTACTATACAGCAAAGTGGTACCCATTTGCCGACCTTCTTTAAACATAAACCAACGTTGTAAATACATTTTTAGTTAGGTATAATAGTCTATTCCATCTGTATATTTATCCGCTATTATTAATTCTAAACAACTTTGCCAAGAAAAGTTTATTTTGGATAATTTTACCACTGACAATTTTTTGATTTTGGACAATTTTACCCCGGACATATTTTCCTCTGAAATTTTTACTAAGATTCTATCTACAATAATAATATGTATGTTGTAGGCTCATACGTATGTCGTATATAATATGACGAGGGCACGGAAACAAGACAATGGAAAACACACGACGACGTACGGACTTGATCTACAACGATTGATTCTAACGATATTTCTGTTGAAAGTACCTCCGAAGCCAGCTAGATACTCTCTGCGGATTGTTATCAGACTTGTTTTACATTATGCACCTATCTACCACTTTTTATGTATGCACGAAAATTCACTCACCTAAAATATATATCGCGCGTTATGCATATTAAGCGTATAATATACATTAAATCCTGCTATAATGTAATGGTGTACGCACGCTCGCTCAATGTTTAAGAATATCGTCCGACCGAAGACGTCGGGTTGTTTAATTTGTGAGCGTATTACGACACGACGGCCGGAAAATAGAAATTCGGAGGAGGGTTGGGTGGGTGCATTTAAAAAAGCCTAAAACGTGACAAAATTTACATGGCAGCGTTAAACGTAGGACGTTATCGTGGGGTGCTGTTTGTTGTGAAGGGAAGGGGTTCGGGGGTGGGTTCGCGAGCAGGAATTTGTAATGAATCACGACGATGTATAATACCGCGTTGGACTTTTGGCCCCACGTAGCGCACGGACGACGTTGGTGGTGGTGTGAAAGAAGAGGCGAGGAGAGATATGATACGACAGCGTGACTTACGGTACACGGACATTGTCGGAAAACAAATATTTGGGTTGCGTTTGAAATCCGTGAAAAACAACAGACGATTATTATTCATGGCGTTGCAATCAATTTTTATCGGAACGGAACCGTCGTTGTTGGGTGGGCGGAGAAGAGATACCCCACCTATCTACCTGCACCTCCGTTGTCGGTGCCGTCGTCGTAGTAGAAGTATTGGTTGTTGTAGTAGTAGTAGTAGTAGTAGTAGTAGTAGTAGTAGTAGTACTACCCTAGGGAGAGACTGCTGCAATATCGATGTTACATGTGGCGTACCATAAGGTTCAGTTATTGGCCCTATTCTATGGAATATATTTTATGATGATTTATTGCGCCTAACATTACCCGAAGGAGTACGGATCATTGCGTTTGTAGATGACGTTGTAGTAGTTGGATCCGGATGGTGTTTAGAGGCTCTGGAGGTTTCAATAAACACTGCTTTAGAACAAATTAGTGACTGAATAAACGAAATGGACTAACGATATCGGTAAGCAAGGCAGTAACTATCATGATAACGACAAAATGTAGATATAGACGTCCATAGTTTGTGCTACAAGGCGACACTTTGGAGCTAAAAGGACAAATGTTTTATTTGAGAGTTGAGCTTAGTTCAACACTTGGATTCAAAGAACACATTCAAATAGCGCGTAATAAAACTCTAAAAACAACGGTTGCTCTTTCTTGTTTAATGTTTAATGTTAAAGACCCGAGACCGATAAAAAGGAAACTACTTGCCTCTGTGGTATACAGTCAGCTGTGTATGCGGCCCCCATGTAGAGCTCATCGCTAGTATTCTATGTCTATAATCATAGTTACTGCTAGATCCACAGTGCGCAATAGCCTTGAGAATCGCCATATAGAACAGTATTCACGGTGGTAATTCTGGTTGTGGTCAACATCGTTCCAGTATACATTATGACTAGAGAATGATGTGAATTAAGATGACTGTTTAAAAATTAAACCAAAGAGGCAAAGCACATGGTCGATGAAAATATTTGGAGTTGGTGGCAGCAGGAAGAGGAAGAGGTGAAGATGAAATGTTCAAATGGGTGTGGACAAAGCAACTTATACCTAAAGTTTGTGATTAGGTAAATCGACCACATGGTATGACAAACTACCACTTGACACAGATGTTGATGGAACATGGATACTTCCAGGCTTACCTACATAGGTTTGCCCGCGCAGAAAACTCTCATTGCTTATCTTGTGGGAATGCTATTGACGACGCAGAACATATGTTCTTTAAATGTGGTTGATGGGCAAGGAAGCTGGCAGATCTGGAAGTTATGGACGATCAAGTCGGTACACCAGAAACGATAATGCCAATCATGTTACGCAATAAGGGAAACTGGGAAGTGGTGAAACGGTACATTACTCTAATCCTAGTGACTAAAGAAGAGGAAGAACGGCTGAGGAGGTAATACGAGAGGTTTAAAGCGACGGGCGAACATGTTGGTCTGAGAAATGGATGGCTAATAGGTTTAAGATCATTCTAGGTGCATTGCACAGACGTGTAATATTGTTAAAATTAAAATCGTGTGTAGTTAATACTGATATCTTGCTGTTCATTATTTTATTTTATATACAATTTTGAATGTTTAGTATACGGAAATGTGTAAAATATATAAAGATTAGTTAAATATTAAAAGACGACGTCTCGGTGGGAAATCAGAGTGAAGATAGTCCTCCCCCAAGTCTGGCGATAAGTTAAGAAAAAAAAGTAGTGGTAATAGTAGTAGTAGTAGTAGTAGTAGTAGTAGTAGTAGTATGCTCGTGTCAAGTGTTGTATAATTAAACGAACGAACGGCGCAGAATATATAGTCATCCGTACGATATTTCCGTAAGGTCGACAAAAAACACGTCCACGCTCAGATGTTTTTCGAGTGTTTAAGCGCAATTAGCGCACGAGAAATATTTCATTTTTTATTCACCACGTTTTATTTATTTTTACTCGTGTAGATGCATGCGCGCGTGCTTGACAATCCTGTTTATTTTAATGCATATACACGAAAAACTTGATACTTATTATATGAATAATTTTTCGGATTCTTCTGAGAATTTGTTTCCATTACGGATAAAAAAATGTTATGACTTTTTCCGTTTTTACGATATTATTTTTTTTTCTTTTATACTGTAATATCAATTTAGTCGACTACTATATCAATTAAAACGTAGATATACCGTAAAAGTATTCTGAAAACATTTTCACATATTATGAGTATCTATTATCACGGATTAGTAAAATTGACATACAATTCTTCATAAACGTTACCAATGTTATATGAAAAACATGTAACAATATTTTTATCGTTCAATTATAAATATGCTGGAACTACGGCGTCCAAAATACGCACTATTACATTTTTAAATCGTTTAAACTATTTTCACTGCTGCAGTGTGTACATTTATGATTTCCAGCAACGTTTTAACAAAAGATTGTGACCCATTCACCAAAAAAAAAAAAAAAAAAAAACGATTTGTAATCACCACACTGATATCCTCAAATTTTAATATAATGATTGGACAACGAATAATAATAATTATATATCATAGCGTTTCAGACGCAATTATTCGCGAACTGAAATTGGCCAGTCTCTGCCCAGTGATCGAAAAACACAGTCGAATATCGTAGACCGTTATGTATGTTTTTTTTTTTGATTTGTTCAGAATAATATCGTATTTTCGATTTTCGTCATTATTGGATGGCTACAGTCGACGCTCCGTTGTATTTATTCCGATTTTCAACTAGTTGTAATTTGGTCGCGTTTACATCATGACGGATATAATAATAAGTACGGATTCTCGTCATCCACGCCGATGACCGATTTATTTTGCTGGTTTGAAAACCCGGTCGACCGGAAACAAAAACGGAAAATATAATACATTGTACATCTATAAAATGATGGCGATGGCTGGTCTGATGATTTGGTGCAGGACAGCAATCAACTGGAAACCCGTGCTTATTGCCCTGGGAGGCCGGTAAAAATGTCTGAATAGTAACTGGCTCAGACTTTGACGAGGCGACGCGTTTGCAGAGCAATGAAGCGACAGTGGTTGTAAATAATAAATATATATATATGTACATTTTTTTTTACATGAGTGTACGCCGTAAAAGGGTATAAATGTTTTTCAAATAACCAATACGTGTGACCGATGAGGTAGAAAATCAAATTTAAACCACCGGACTTTAATAATAATAATAATAATACGCTGATCCGCCTTTTTGCGGTTTTGCGGTTTTTCGTATTTAATATTTATGATTTTTCGTCCTCTGTTTGCCGCATGGTTACCGTTTCCACTTTTTTTTTTAAATCGGTTTATTAGACGAGTCTGATGAAACGTCGATTTATTCTAGTCCAAGTATGTTTACCATGATGTTGGTATATAGTTTATATATCAAATATAAAGCAGCCAAACGGTTGATATCGGACGATTTCAAGTTTATTTTAATTCGATCCCCCTTTGTTGGAACTTATTAATACATATTTAGTAGATACAGTTACATACATATTTTGGATTCACCTGTTTGTGTAAATTGGTATTTTCTCGCATGAAAATTTTAAAAGCTGAATACCGAGCTACAATGTTTGATGATCATTTAGAGCAGCATCTTCGTTTAGCAATAAGGGACTATTCCACAAATTATAATTAACTCGCCAACGATACGCAATGATACGATTTTGCGGCAACCAGCATAGTATTAATTAAAATTTAAATTATTCAGAAATTTGATGTGTGGAACATTCATTTTTAGAAAACTTAACACTTGTTTTTATTTATTTATATCGAAGTATATTTTATTAATATTATTAATATTAGTGATAAAAACTTTAAAATAAATTAAATATTTTTTTTACGTTAGTCAATCTTCAAAGTAGGAATATATTCTCAGTATATTTTAATTTAAAAAAAGTGATATAATGTATAGGTGCGATTTATAATCATATAGTTTTAATTGAGCTTACAATAATGATGTTGGTATTGTATATTTAGTTGTTTGTCGATCTGTTGAGTTTATTGTACTCAATATAATTGATAATTACATGGTGGTAATATCGTTTAGACAACGGCAAAAAATGTGTAACGTCACAGAATTTTGACCCTCTTGTTGAAACACAACTCACCAAAACATCCCCCAGAAATTATGACAATTATCATGATTTACATTTCAGTGAAATCAATGATAACAAGTAAAGATTATTAACAGTGCTGTGTAATCATATTCTCCCGTTCTCCAACGTGAAAGTTGTCGGTCGGTCACCAGTGGGCGGCTGTCGGTCATCGTTGTCGCCGACACGTGTGCCCAGGGCAACTTGTTCTCCCCAAATTATTGTAAATTCCCCCTGCCTGTTGACACTATACCACCCCGCAGACACTACATAATCTATCGAAAATCGCCGACGGCCCAATGGCTTAATCCAAAATCCAAATTCCCAAGCTCTGTCCATTTTGTCTAAGACTGTTGACTGTACCACAGTCACCCCAAGTCTCCGACGCGTTTTCTTTTTCTACCACACTACGACCTCGTGGCCGACCTGTTTCGAGTTATTTTTTCTATAATATTAAAAATATTATTCTATTTCGTTATTATATTTTTGCGACGACACCACTGACGATCATGATGGGCTGAGCTATATCAATGGGCCCTGGCCCAACCGAAGTCCAACCCACGGCAGTGCGTAAAGTATCATGACTCCAAATTTCCCCTTTTTTGTTATATCCACGTGAGCGGTACAATTTTGTTTTCCTTATATATATATATATATATATATATATATATATATATATATATATATAAACCATGGCAGCAATTCTATCTTTTTTTATTATTGATATAAATCTTCTCAATCTCTACTTAAAATTATATCTACACGTGTTTGCTACATTGCCATTTATCAACATTATACAATTACTGTGATCATTGGTCACATATTATTATTATATTTACCCTAACAATTTTAAGACCCCCTCAAAATTGTACTCTTAAAATAAATTAAAACTTGATTACTCAATAACAATTTATCTTTTATTATTTATATTATTTGAACCATTCATATAAAAAAAAACCTATGGATTATACTGATATGCTCCTCGGGACATCACGTGGTTCGGCCCATAGGTCACCGCCTAAGTGTTCCCTTCACGTGGGTGCGCAGTAAGCCCCTAAAAAGGTCAAACGTCACAAGTGATATGAGACCGATCTAATCGAAATTCACACTACAGTCATAAATAAACTAAAACCATCTCGAGGTTCGTATAAGCGATAACAAGTTGGACGTGGTAAAACGTCTACTGCCATCTGCAGTTGTCAGTTACAACCAATACAAGTCCATTAAATCCATTACAGTGCTCGAAGCTTTGCAACTATAGTACTTTCTACGTACTTACAATAATTATTGGACAGTGAACATTGTCATTCCGTTTAAATGTTCATTACATTTTTAAACGGAGTATGTTCTTATATTATATTGGTATTTTTTTCAGTGATTTTTTAAACTACATTTTGTGTTTGATAAAAATATATTTATTCGTATTTTTGTAGTTCTTTAAAATGGATATAATAATGTATACTTTTGTTTTTAGTATCGACGTCAAATAACTTCCGACTGTTTGAATACAAATAGGAATTTTCATTTTATACTGATGTAATAGGAATATTTATAAATTAATCAAAATATTTTACATAACAAAGACTAAAATAAATTAATGGATTTTACATAAATAAAACGCTGATTATCGATCAAACGCCATGTATAATAATAAATTAGTTGTTTTATGAATAATGTGAATCGTGTACATGACAATAATTAAAAAGTATTAAAAAAAAGAGTTTTATAATTAGAAACAATTACTGAATTTAGTTCCTACAAAATAATCAAAAAAATACAGTATCATCATAGAATTAATTAATATTTCCTAAAAATAATAAATTTATGTTTATGTGCATATTTTTTATACAAAAATAGTTATATCTATCATATTTTATATGGTAAATTGAAAATTTAATCTATAAGATATAAAAAAAAAATAGACATAAAATTGAGTATTAGAAAAAATAATTACTTGTATCACAATGAAGTTTATCAGTTGTGTATAATATTATATAATTTGTATTTAATAATATTAGTCTAGATAAAAACAGCAGTAGGTACAAGGAGTTGTCATATTACAGGGGAATTGTTGTTCCATGATATTAATTTGTCCAGAACGCAATCACGTGTTATAATGAAATGCGATATTATGAATGAGTTATCATGTTATAAACTCTATCTATCTAATTAGTTGTATTGACATATTATATGAGCGAATAAAAATTCGTCATTTTCCGTCTGAACCAAATTATTCTTAAACAAATACAGCTTGAAATAAATGAAACGTGCATAACTTAACAGTACCCACATTTATAAAAGTGAGTCTTTGATGGGTAAGGGTGAGACGGAGCAATCAACTTCCTGAGTTTTTATTTATAGCTCAAACTTTTATTTTACATATTTAAATCCAGTTCATACGAAAATGGATACATTTGACTGTTAAAGTCGAATACTAAAACATGAATAACATTTTGTACTAAAATAATAAACGCACCTATTGATGAAAACTATTATTTTTGTAAATTATTATCTTGTGCACATTTTAAAAATGAAAAAATTCAAACTTTCACGATTTCATCCACAATCGATACTCAGGACGCCACTGAATTTGTGTGTATATGTTAAACACAATAATGAATAATTTTACAAACACGTTTAAAAATATGTGTTTGTTTAAATGATAATAAAATGTCATATTGTTTGAAAATGTGTTCATCAAAGTTATATGAAGCTACCTTATTATTGTTAGTCTGCTTGTAATCATTTGGCTTTTTTTGTTTGTATGCCATAATAATTTATGTTTCAAATTTCAACAATTAAATTATATTCATTTTTTTTTTTTTTTTTTGTATACAATTGG
>JACXSJ010003434.1:0-24056 GCA_014851325.1 Pentalonia nigronervosa | reverse complement strand
AACATACGAAAAGTCATTCTCTGACTTGACAATACAAAAAAAGCTTATATTTGAAAAAATTAAGAAATAATAATACTTCCAACCATATTTTATCTACAACATAAAATCATATCAAAAGTTTTATCACTGTTAAAACTTGGATCGTCTTACTAAATAAATAAGTGCATTTTTTGAAGTAGTGACTACTGAGGACAGTGGTCGAACAGCCCGTTAAAGCGATTACTGAATTATGAATAATGGGAATAATATTAATAACCTCCAATATAGTATTATAAATATAAAATTGTTAGTCGTTACCATTATGTAGGCATTTATATAGAATAAACAATATACTTGTTTATCCATGAATTTTGGTTTATTTTCGTCGGTTCAAACAATAAGAAATACCAATAATAATTATTTGTTTACACTTTATACATAATTATATTAAACGGGTATCAACTAATGAAGATCGTCGTCACGCGGTGGCGGGTAAACAGGGATAATATATGTTTTCACTTTTGCTATTATTAGTTGCTCTTACTTATGTATTAAATAATATTTTATATTTTTGAGTCTTTTCATTGTTTACGATTGAAACTCCAGACTTTTAATAAACATTCAATATTGAAATATATGGTTTAATAATAAATGTTACCAAAGTTTGTTTTCCGTGTAATAGGTATACGGTATACAAAACAATGTAAATATAATTAATAATAATTTTAATTTTCAAATTTTTTTTTTTGTCCATTAAAATAAATTATCTAGATAGGTACTCGTAGATAACTTGAATTTTATCTAAATAAAGATAAATATAACTGAGTTGAAAATTATCTAGTCTAGATAAGATAAAAGATAAATCATTTTTATCTAAATAAATTATCTATATATTTCCCAACACAGGTCTTCTTAATTGAAAATCAAAATTTTAGCAGATCAAAATATGGTTAAATTATGCAACATCATATGTGGGTATTCTTATATAAAACACCTTTATTCAATTATTGGAAGGATAATAGATACCCACCTCTACTAATTAACAATAATCAATTGAGTTAATATGGTCGATTATGAAGTGTCTATGAAGTATATATTATTATATGTTATATGTACTCATTATAAACATTAAACAATAAAATAACATATTTTCTTGAACATGTAACTTACGTTTAAACATTATACTTATAATGTGGTGTTAACAGCATGATTCCGTTAATTATTCATGACATATTATACGTTTTATAAACAAACATTTTGACATAATATTACTAAAGGTACCTATAATTAAGCGTGTTGAAATAATTAAATGCATAATAATTTAAAGTTATTTAAATTAGCGCTATATGTTTTGAACTATCCATTAATCCATTATACCTATACTCTACATTTGATATTATTTTTATAAAAGAAACGTCGACCATTAAATTAGAAAATTAATTTATATATATTTATGATACTTCCTACCTATGTATGGTTTTACTGGTATCTACCAGCATATTTTGTCTGTTAGCAGTTTATGGTAAAATTGTGATTTTAAATAAAAGTGCGAATTTATTACAAGTGCATTATATTATTTTCTGAATAAAATGATGAAACGTGCGTTAACGGATGTGACTTGTAGATTTCCCTATATAATTTCCATAAGCGACTTCTTAACATATTCAACCTAGATGTTACATATTATAATATATGAGACAGTGTATTTTAGATTTATCGACAAACACACACACACACACACACACACACACTCGGAGTATTATACATACGCATGACACGCATAAACGCAAACATTGCGAACCTCTTGCCGTTTTTTTTTATTTTTTATATAGAGATCAGAACTCACAGGAGTCGAGTCATTTCCATATACGTATTATAATATTTTGATGTACTCGTCTGTGTGTGTGTGTTAAACTCGTGACTGGAAAACGTTATATACATACTACCATCATGGGAATCGTAATATTCAGGACGGATTTCGAATGCACGCGTACACTTATAATATACATTTTAATGTTTATAAGTAGTTATACCCAATAATATTTAATTTAATACCACGTATGTAAAATTAAACGGATTAAAATATAGGGGTTAATAGAGTAATTGGTTTCGGTTTTTTATTAATTCTCTCTCCAAACCAGTTTCTGAAATCGTGGTAAATACGACCACGCGTGTGATGGGTACGTCGAGTTTATTGGGCGTATTGTAAATGAATATTGATCGTTTGACAAACCCCAAATAGTGTTCGAAATGAAATAATTACATCTGCAGCAGCAGATCGCCAGCGTACATAATATATATTTTAATAGTATGCGAGTGTAATCTACAAATGCGGTCTGAACACGTGTAAGGTGGGATTAGAGGAGGCACGTAAGTGTCAAGTCAATTTCGTAGGTGATATTCAATATAAACATCCTTAAGAAGTCACGTCGTGTATTTTTTATCGGGAAAAAAAATGCTACCTATTATATTATTATATACCTGTACAATTAGGGACACCTCTTTTACAACCCAACGTCAAAATCCTATATTTGTTGGATGCTCACGAATGAATACGTTCGTATGATTATCATATTATTCGTTATTTTCGAATTATTCTTTTTTATATGATTCTCCTATATAATATTATATTTCACCGCTTTTGCGTTATAGAAAACTCCGCTGCGCCTGTGCAAGGTTCATTGAATCTGTTTATCATTGTTTACGCGGAAGTGCGAAAAACGACAAAAACAATAGTTCAATAATGCACCTTTTTGTTCCAAAATGATTACAAAAAGTGATTTTATAACTAAAAAAAAGAAATTGGGAGAATCTATTGGAATTTTTTGTTTGTAAAATGCATAATATATTATTGAAGAAGGACCAAGAAATAAAACATTTCAAATGTTCAAGTGGGGCTGTCCTTAGGATTTGCGAGGACTAGGGCAAAAATAGTTTTTGAAAACAATTTATATATATTTTTTTCGAATGTGAGATTCCAAATCCAAGCAAAAAGCGCGAGGCCTAGGGCCTACGCACTATCCGCCCACCCCTAAGAACGGCTCTGCGATCACAAATTATTATTCGTTATTTCCATATTTTTTTTTATGATTCATATATACCTATATATATCAATATAACAAGGGTGGTTAACTTAAATAGACTTAAGACTGACTTATGAGTTTTTCTAAAGGTTGTCGCGATCAACCAAAAAAAAAAAAAAGATTGTCAATAAACAAAAATATATTTTATAAACATGCGTGTTACACTTGTTTTATTTAGAATGCAATAAGTAATAATAACAATTAATTTCACAATTTTACACACCACGTATTTTAATATATTTAAGCACAAATTATTATTTTTAACCAGGGCTTGCATTTGAAATTCAAAATTTCGTTTTACGTTATTTACAGTCTAATCTAAATAAGATCTAATGCGGGGAATGGCCCCGGATACGGAATATAATAAATTCTTGGATTGATCGCTAACATTGATTGGTAAATCACGTGAAATAAATATTTCTACAAAACCAATATTATAAGTTTTAAGTAAATGGATTTTACAGTATTTCGTTTTTCGTTATGTTTTGTAATGATATATTATAAATTTTATTAAACGTTATGCTTGTTTTGTGCTATTTAATTATTGTTGACCATTTTCCGTTTTAATTACCTTTATAAATTTCAATCGTTTTTTGTCATATATATATATATATATAACGTTACTATAACGTTTGTGAGCGTTTAACTTATTATTTGATAAGATATTAGATAAGATAATTATTCAATGAGATGTTTGTGCGAAAGGAAGTCGCGATCGGCTCGAACTCATGTCGTGATAGATCTGTTGGTCACCCCTGAAATATAATACCTCACTTTTGTTGAATACGTTTTTTTTATATCTGTGTACACGATACGTTATCTAAATAATGCTTTGATTTTCAACTTCAGTTAATTTCTGTCACGAAGGTGAACCTAGTTGGTGCATTTTGCAAGTGGTAATTTTCTAAAATTTCCAATAGTTTTCAAAAGCGTTGGGAAAAAGAAAAAAAAAAGAAAAATTAAAGAGTATTTTTACGCAAACAACTTTTCACAAAATTGATTTTGTTTTTTGGTATAACATAATAAATAATAACTGTAGATACGTGAAATTTCCACCGAATGTTTATACTAGCATATTCTAGGCACCATAATATTTTCAATATGTTTTAATTTCTTTCTTTTTTTTTTCTTATTATTGTCGATAGGATTTTTTTATAAATAAAACAATATGAAAATATTGTTTTTCTTTTACATTTTATAATAGGCGTCTTGAACTCAAAATCACTTTCCTAACATTAATGACAGTTTGAACTTCGTGATTTCGCATTTTTTCCACACGTCTTGGTAATAGGCAAAGGTGTGACAAACACCTTGGTGAGGATTCCTCAATAGAACATAATATTATACAACTTTAACTAAACATTACAGAATGTTTTATTATTTATTTCGTGTGATAATCTAACACGAAAACAATCGATTTCAATATACACAATATAAGTATTCATACTTATTTTAATTATTTATATTAAAGCAATTACGGAATTATAGAAATATATTTTTTATAATTTCGTGTAAATCACTACAGGTTATAGGTGCATGTAATAGTACAAATCGGTTAAAATCAAATTTAAAATGTGTATAGATGCAATGGTGGTAGCTATATTATTATTATTGATTATTACTCAAGTTAGGTATATTATACACTATTTTAATCACCCAACCCACGTTTAAAAACACGCACTGAGCACCTAAAATTAAAGATTATGACGTATGTACACCATATTAAATTGCTAATGAAAATTTTAGCTATTGTACCGTACCGCATATTATGATTGTATATATTATTATAATCTGACAGTCATTTGTGGGTGTAATTTGTAATTTTCCTGACCCGAAAGATCAACATACTTTGATTGATGAGTTCAACGATTCACAATTCCAACCCATCAGCCAATCGGCAATGTGTAATAATATGTTACCATGTAATTTATCAAATAACATCAACCAAACATTTTTCATTATTTATAGATAATATAATACATCGAATAAGTATATAATTGCAAGACAATAATTATTAAGGACAACACATATTTCATTGAAATTAAAATTAATTACCTACCGGTTTTATTTACATGATAATAATTCGAATATTCGATAATGACATAAGTATGCATTACACATTTCGCGCGCGCAAAGGTGGTAATTATAATAATATATTATTAGGTACAGTTCATTATTCTTCAGAAATCTCTTTTTATCATAAATTATTACTCAAACAAAAGAAAAAAAATCAATTTGCAAATCAAGATCAAATATTCGACTGACACGATTCCAAAAAATATTTCAAACCATCTATCATACTTTATAAATTAGATATAGTACCTTTAATAGCAATCCCAATATGTGCGAGAAAGAGTCTAATTACTGCATTATTATAAATATTTATAATTCTTTAAAAAAAAATATATTTGTCAAAATCCAGCTAAATATTATATTAATAATTACCAGTTTATTTTCGGAATGTTAAAAAAGTGAACTTATAAATGTTTAAAATAAATTCTGAGTTGCCGTTTTAGTGAATTGCTGTTAATTCCATAATATTCGTGTTGTAATCTAATGTTATAATATGATCGAAATGCATGGAGTCACATTTGATCATTGTAATTTGTAGTCATATATTACATTATTACGTATGTCTACGTAGAGTGATTATAATGTTAACTATGTTTTTGTTAAAAAAACTTGTTGATCGATTAATAACCAACATTTTAATCTTACATAGTATTATTATGGTTATTACACTGATGGTAGGTAATATTATATTTTGCTAAGTTTTTATCACTTCAATATCGTAAATTCATATAAAAAAATAGATACAGCCATATATGGGTACTCATCGATGGAAACATTTAATCATAATATATCTACGTTTTCAACCCATCTATCATCCATCAATAAATTTGATAAGTCTCTCATTATATCAATCCGAATATGTGATGAAGGTTTCAATTACAGTTATAAATATCAAGAATTTTTTGAAAAAAATTTATGTTTAAGTGATTTAACCAAATCCAGCTACATGTTCTTTACCAATTTATGTTTGGAACGTTAAAAAAAATGTTATTTTATAAATATAAAAAAAATTCTAATTTGCCGCGATAGTCAGGTTATTGACGTGATGCATTATAATATGCTCGCGGATATATCACATAATTTCTTTATTTATATTTTAGGTACATCATGACGAGAACAGTACCTTATGATAATAAATTGTGTTTTTATTAAATAAAAAGAATATTGAATAATTAGAAAAACAAAATTAATCTTACCTAATATTATTATTTATCATTATATCAATCAGATATTATTTTGCCAAGTTCCTATCACTTCCATATCATTGTATATGTATATCTTACACTGCAAGAATAGCTGCCATCGACGGGTAAAACATTCAATCGTGAAGCAGGTAGGTACCCAACTTAACCTATATATAAATATGCGTTAGTACTTTCGATTCGTCGTCAACTGCGCAGTTTTTTATTATATGATATTATTGTATATTATAAAAATAGAGATAATAATATACCTACCGCCATTGTTTATAATAGGTGAAATACGACACATCATCGAGAACCTGCGCGCGAATAATAATAATATTGCCGTATACTGCGCAACGGCCTTCTCGTGTATAATAATATAATACAATATAGCCCGGTGTACCTCTATCTTCGTATTATTATTATAGGTAGGCGATGTTTATGGCGGCAATAAACTGCTGCAGCCTCAAGAATTCACACGATTCTCGAAGTCGGTCAATTGGGATTTATCTATAATGGTTGGTTTTACAATATGCGCGTCGACTTTCTTGCCGCACACACATCCATCGGGACGGGTTCGCGAATAAACAAAATATAATAATGCGCTCTTTACGCGCAGTGCACGCGCTCGCCGTAGGTATAGAGGTGCCATATACGATGATAATAATATTAATATTAATATGATAGTCGACAGGCGAAATGACGACGACCGTTTGAAATAATATATGTTATAATAAAGTATTATACCTATACCATTTAGAAACACGGACGTTTAAATAATGAACACGCGTATAGCAGCTGCGGTACGGCTACAACACGATTCCGGAAATTTGCGGACTCGTAAAAATTTTAATTGTCATTGATACACTATTCCACGTGATTTTAAATGTAATGTTGCCGTTAAATTTATTAATTATGACTTTAAATTGGTAGACTTTTGACAATTGATGAAGTTGCCGCCATACGAGAAAACACAATGTTTTGGTATCAAATGAATGCTCATGAAGGTTCCAATAAACTCTGTTATAATTCCATAATAATATATCTCTAAGACTTTAATTATTATAAGGAAATCAACCATAAGTTACACAATAGCTTCGGTATGGCAGGCAGGTACCTACGACATTGCAGATTTTGCTGCAAATACGAGTGATGCTAATCTATAATACGAGCGAAGATTTCGACATTTTGCTGAATGGCGATATAATTATGCTTGTATACGGGACGATTCGTCGAGTATGCACATCTCCTTCTCTTCTTAAATAATAAAATTGGTATTATAATGCAGTTGTTCAAAACATGGTTTTTGAAAATTCTTAAATATATCTTTACCTACTTAAAGACCGTTTTTTCAAATTCTAGAGAGTATTATTTACATCTATCACATGTTTTTTTGAAACCATTTTTTAGGGCTAATGTTCGCAATGTAAACATTTAAATTACTATAAACTTTCTTGCTGCACACATCCACCGGGACGGGTTGGCGAATAAACAAAATAATAATGCGCGTATTACACAGTGCTACACGAATTCGCTGTAGGTATAGATACCATATAAGATGATATTATTATTATTATTATAGTCGATAGGCGAAATGACGATGGCTGTTTGAAATAATATATATTATAATAAGAGATTAAATTTATTACATTTAATTTTTTACTTATTGCTTATTACTTATCTACCATTTAGAAACACGTGATTTTAAATAATAGCAGCTGCGATACGACTGCAACACGATTCCACTAATTTGTGGAATCGTAAAGGTTTTAATAGCCATTGGTGAACATACGCGATTCCACAAAGTTAATTTTTATATACACAATTCTACATAATTTTAAATGTAATATTGCCATTCAATTTTTAAATTGACAAATTATGACTTCAAATTGATGAACTTTTGGCAATTGAAAATGTTGCCGTCAGACAAAAAAATACAATAGTTTGGTATCAAATTGCCTAAAGCTCATGAAATTTCCTATAAACTGTGTTATAATTCCAAAATTAACTCAAAGACTCTAATCATCATAAGGAAATCAACAACAAGTCCAAGTTTGAATAACGAATATGGTAAATCCAGCAATGTGTAAAGTGCAGACATGGACTGGTAAATGGACTTAAGTCCACGCCCGGTAGTGTTAACTAAAATCATGTGTTGCGAAAGTTTTGTTTTCAAAATCTCAGAATCGTTTGTATAGCAAAAAACGATTTGTAATTTATAATGCAATAGTCAATAATATATTTATTATTTGTTACATATTTTCTAAACAGATACTTATAGTTTATAATATAACAAAAGCAAACAAATTTAATGGCAACGTTATATATAAAATTATGCAGAATCGTGTATGTATTTCAATGGCTATTAAAATCTTTTCGATTCCGAAAATTTGCGGAATCGTTTTCCATCATGCAATACGGGCAGGCAAGTAGGACATCGAGAACTTTGCAAATACGCGTGATATTAACCTATAGGTCAAAGGCTACTGCATTTTACTGAAGAATGGCGATATTATTATCACTATTGTCTGATGCAATACCTATATATTATGCTTATGTACGGGATGATTTACCAAGTATGCACATCCTCTTTTTCTTCTTAAATAATATTATTATGGATACCTATATGTAGTTGTTCAAAATATGATTTTTGAAAATTCTTAAATATACCTTATCTACTTACAGATCATGTTTTCAAATTCTAGAGAGTATTATTTTATTATTTTATTATATCCACTTGTCTTATTAAAGCGAGTGTCCCGTAGAGATCCAAACTTCTGTTTTTCAAATGCAAACACCGCTTTTCTGCTGTAAAAATATATTCGTATCATGATCAAAATTTGAATGAGTAGATTGTGAATTTTTAATTTAACTTTGTGTACTATAAATACAATAGGTCCATGATGATAATAGATTTGGAAAGATATGGAGGCTCGGCTATAGTGATTTTAACGTTTTAGTGAATAATATTAAACTATCAATAACATTAATATTTTGTAAAAATGGTCCAAGTGTAATAATTAACACTAAATACAAATATTAAGTAATATTTAACATTGCATTTATCTCATATTTCTGTAAAACCAATTTTTAGTGCTAATGTCCACATTATAAACATTTAAATAACTGAGAAACTACACGTTTGAATTGTGATTTAGGATCATTAAAATTTTTAAAAACGTTATTTAATAAATGATTTTTAGTAAAGAAAAAGAGGATTTTTATTTGGAAAATAGAAGATTGTATTATCGCAGGAAACTCCTTATACTAAGCAGTACGAAAATATCAAGAAATTGAACATGTGTGGACTTTAAGTATATTTAAAAAATCCAAAAATCAGAATTTGAATAAATGCATTCATTTTTTCAAAAGAAACCAGGGGTGTGAAATACTCGGTGAATCACTCTGTATATAATATGTCATCATATTATATGGCAAATATTGATAAAAATAAATAATAAGCGATAAATAATAATAAAGAAACTTTTTAAGTAGGTACACATCGGAGCTCGACGACGACAACACGTCGTTTATTCAAATAAAGAATAAGAAGAAAAAAAACTACGGTGCCGAGTCAAAGTCGAACTGGATTAACGTGTACATCAAGGTCGTAACGAGACCGGATGACATTTAACAGGACCAGAAATTATACCGACTCTCCGCCTGCACCGCCACCGTCGCTGTCGTGTGAATGCTGCCGGGTTTGGTATAAATACGCGCGTGTGTACATATATACTATTATGTGCACAAAACAATTTATGTACTGCCTCGACGACGTGTCCGACAGACGAATAATATGCACGAAACAAACAATAAAGTAAAATAGAATAATATATTATATAACGCGTTATAGGCTCAATATAGGTACGCATAAAACACCGTGCTTGAGTGTAGGTACACATTATATTATTATAAATATGTGAATAAGCAGCAGAAAACTCAATTGATTTTTTAACATATATTTGGGCTGGATACAACCTTTATTTTTTTGCGAAAACAATTTTTGTAAGATTTTTGTTACCGATCATTGTTAACATTTTATTTTACTTATTATTTATTATTTGTATAAAAGTACAGTAAAACCTCGATTATTCGAATTAATTAGGACCACATCTAGTTCGAAATGATACGCATAAGTTCGGATATTGGAAATTATTTTAATAAATACATTGTATGTATATGTATATGTACATATGTACATCTTGATATATATTTAGTTCATATTATTATAATCTCCTGCATATTACAAAATAAAACATAGAAGTTTTATAATTATATGTATTTAAATTATATTATTTAGAATTTAATTTTATTAATTATTTAGGAACATATACATATTATTTGACATATATTTATGGTATTTTTAGGATAAAATTATCAATTTTCATTTGACAAAAAGATGTGATGTTCGGATAATCGAGGTTCAACTGTAAATGCATTATTGATATTCGACATTATAAAAACATATTTATGATTCGTAGATTTCCTTTGTAGAGGAAATGTATGGCATGCTACCAAAATATTTTGAACATTTTTATCGTGTCAATAAAAAGCAAATATAAAATAAATTTTGTGAAAATATCAAGTCCCTACGCATGGTTATTTATTTTTGAATTTTATTACAACATGAAAACAAAATCGATTGTTTCTAAAACTGGATTCCCGTTACAAGGTTTTTTTTAGTTTTCTCTGGTTTTTATGAAAGGTACCGGTACATTTTTACTTTATATCTTCCAATGTATCAACCAAACCAATTTTCTACCAGATACTCGAAGTTGTTGATTAAAGCATTTTTTATAAAAAAAAAAATGTTTTCAACCACAAAAATAAAAAAAATCACATAGGCCTTTGAATTGTACGTAAAACTTTAACATAATTGTTAGGAATTATTTTTAAATATGTGTACTTAACTATAACACTTTGAAAATTATCAAATAATTGTGTATTTAGACTCTACATAGTAAAGGTATCTATAATGTGAAAAACAAAGATAAAAAACACATTATTCAATTATTGTGAAACCAATACAATATTCATCACTTCGCTCATAGTCTATAAAAGGAACTATACTAACTTACATACCTCTTATTATTTATATATCACGTTTTATAAGTAATCGTGTAGGAACTGCAACTAATCTATATCTTATACAGCTCTCAGGTAAAATCACCCGTATTATAAATGTAACAAAGACATTGAAAACACTGTGTAAAAAATCTAACAGATTCTAAAATATTTGATATGTGTATTACAATTTTTAATTTTTATGACATATTTTATCTACACTGTGGTTACAAATATTTAAATAAAAATCTTATCAATATTTTAGTTATTTTTTTTTTACTATAAGTTCATAAAAATATAACACAACACTATAAATACGTCAATGTTAATAGGTACCTAATAAAATAATAACATGATAATATATTTTCACTAATTTTACAATTCTATTAAACTCAAATAAGGATTACTTTATAGACTATAGTGTTTAATTTATATATTAGTTTATATTAGTATATAAATATATTTTGAATCACAGTAGAAATGAAAAATTTATTATATTTCCGTTGTCGTGAAAAAAAAATGTGGCAATTTCGAACTGTTTATCGCCCATGCTATATATTATAAATTATAATATATATTATGTTTGTGTTCTATCAATTTACAAATAAAAGTGTTTGTTTGTCTGTGTGTGTAAGCAATCTACAGCCAAGTCTGTCATGATTTTGAAATTCGGTACATACAATGCAATACTATAATACCAAAAATGTGTACTTTGAAGTAATTTTATAAATTTTAAATTTTAAAGAAGAACTCACAAAACTTATAAAGATTAGTCAGCTCACGTAAAATGAATATTTTTTTGTTTGTATAGGATTGCCATTGGTTACAGAAAATAAATTAATTATTATAATTGGATATAATATTAGACCTGTATATATTTAAAGTTGGTCAAAACCACCAAAATGACTGTGTGTTAGAATACTTATAATTCACATTTAATTACTTAGTTTAAGACACTGTAAAAATAGACTGGCAATCTTTAATTTGTATTAAGGATAACGCAGCGGAGGATCAGCTATATTAATAAAAATATCAAAATTGTAATATATTTATTATTTATATTATAATTATGTATTATATTTACTTTTCAGAGCGTTCTTAAAGCTATTTACAAATTCTTTGCCTATATCTTGTTTTTCCAATTTATGTATATCGAGCCGTCCTGTCTTTACTCTGTTGTGTTTACTAAGTTTTTTGAGTTTTACTCTTATCTGTATGCCTAATAATAAGTGACCAGAACTTATGTTCGCTCCCCGTAATGTTCTTACATTTTATACATTATTTTTGAGTCTAGAGTTTACTAGTACATGATCTATCTGGTTTTTATATCTTCCATCTGGAGATATTCGAGTATATTTGTGAATATCCTTTCTTGGAAACATAGTGCCTTTTATCACCAGATCTTTTTCTATTGCAAAATCCATTAATTTTGAACCATTGTCATTCGTATTTAAGTGTAAACTATAATTTCCAACAACCTTTTTATAGCATGTTTCACGTCCTTCCTTAGTGTTAAAGTCGCCTAGTGCTATCTTTTTACTACTAGTTAAAGAAGTAATTACATCCGCCAGTGCTGCATAGAAAAAAATCTTTCTCGTCTTTATCTGCTTTTTCCATTGGCGCGTGTGTATTAATCAAAACTACATCAAAATTATCAGTTATCATTGTTATGGTAGAAATTCGTGTATTTATATCTCTAAATTCTTTAACTGTGTGGTTTATTGACTCGTGTACAGCAAATGTAGCCCCTAGTCTGTGAGCACGTTTACATTTCCCAATAAAGATGGTTGTTTGGGATATTTTAGTTGTCTTAGCATCTTTCCATCTAATTTCTTGTAAGGCGACACACTTTCATTTTAAAGTGGAGAGATTATTTTGATGATCTGCTCAACTACGAAGAACTTGATGATGTCTTTAGCTTTAACTTAAAAACTAGAAAAGAACAAGAGTGCCTAGAATCATCTTTGGAGGAGATAAGATTTCAAGTAAACAGGTTAAGAAATCATAAATCACCTGGTGAGGACCAAATCTATGCAGAACTTCTTAAAAAAGAAGGAGAAGAAATGATGCTCAAGCTGGAAGTTAATTAATCTAATTTGGGCAACCAAAAAGATAACAGAAGATTGGAAGATGGCAGTACTATGTCTAGTGTATAAGAAAGGGGACAAACAAGATTGTAATAACTATCAAGGAATTGCCCTCCTGAGTATAGCATATAAAGTTTTTATAAACTGTATCTTATCAAGATTAAAAGAAAAGTCAGAGTAAATCATTGGTGATTATCAAGGAGGAATTAGACCAGGCAGATATACGGTGGACCAGATATTTATTATCAGACAATTATTCCAAAAGACACGGGAATTCGATATAGAAATGCATATTCTCTTTATTGACTTGTATGAAGAAAGAGAAGTGGCATATTTATTGTTAAACACAATTGAGACTGAGAAATGTAAAAATTGGACTGATACAGTAAGTATAGATAATACAAAAATGTTGATTAAGTTAGACACTGGCCCTCAATTAAATGTAAATCCATTAAGGCAATTAAAGAATAGAGACAATCAATTGATATTCTATTTCTTTAATTAGATTCATACAATTAGAAATAATTAAAAGAACAAAACAGTTCAACATTAAATTTAATTCAAAAAACTGAATTAAGTTGACATTTTTCACAATATTAACTTTAAGATTTTATAGAGTTTAAAATTACATCGTGTGTTAACCATATATCAATCTATATGGCTTATCGACCTTAACGTCGACTTCTTGACAAACTAAAGTCAATTTTTTCATGAACTTGTCCACCTTTGAATATGATATTTTTATGAAAGGTAACTATTAAAGTTTTGCGCGGAGAAAAGATCCGAGAGACGGGCGCATCAAGGTGGCGACGTGAAACTTCAGCCCAAGGTCCACCGGGCTCGTCACGTTGGCCGCCTGCTGCTGTACATAATAATAATGATAATATTAATAATAATAATAAACATAATATTATTAATAATGAACATAATACTTAATGCAGGTGTATTAGATAATAATAACGATGATTAGAGCTCGGAACGTCATGTATTTGAATATTTCTTAGGAAGCTGCATATTTAAAATCTGATTCGACACAATAATTCGTGTCATACACACATTTGAAATACAAAAATGAGTGTTGCATATTTTTACATATATTTTACTAAATTGTTATGATTTTGCGTATTTAAGGATATTACATGTATTAATCAACAAAAAACAAATTTTCAATATCTAATTTAAATAATTTAAAAATAAAGAACCGTTGCCTTGCCTTGAATTATGATCCGCGAGAATTGTAAATTTGTTATGATCGGCCCGGTCTATATACTCTTTATCAATAGTAAGAGATTTGTTTACACCAGGAGTTGTCACTGTTGCCGTCGACATTGTACGCGGCCAAGTGAATAAAGTTTAATAAAATAATAAGACAAAATACAAAAAAATTGTAAATAAAATATTAATTTTTTTTTAAATAATTATGCATTTTTCAATAGTTTATTCCCACACATAAATATATTTTTATAAAAAAATTATTTGCACATCATACTGCATAGTATTTGAGCTTATGCACACATTTCATCGTTTTTTAGCGCATAAAGTTCCGAGCCCTGAATTAATGATATAATGCGACGCAGCAGTACAGGAAGGAACGATCGCGTTCGCGCAAAACATTAATACATCGCCGGTCGTCGTCGTCTTTGGCATAACGGTGCTTGGCGAGCGCCGTCTTTCCGAACGTAGGTCAACGTGATTCACCGCCGCCGCCGGATTGCCACGACCGCGAGTCGTTTTCTTCTCCCCACCAATACCGTCACAGCTCATACTCTCGGTTCGGCTACTATTTTTTTTCCTTGTTTTCTATTATGCTATTTTTTTACTATAATAAAATACGCACGCCGCACAACAAACGCTATTTTACCTATTACCACTGCCACTACTATCTCACTACATCTACTACCACAACTATTGCTGCTACGCGTGTAGTAAGATATTATTTTCATGTATATAATATTAGGGCTTGCACTTTTCGAAATTTTATTTTATGTTATTTACAATCTAAACGTTATCAAATTTTTGAGGTTTTCGATTTATCGTTGTTTAGAAGTAAAATGTTTTACAATTTTTGCGTTAAAAATAATATCTAATACGAGGAATGGCCCGGATACGGAATATAATAAATTCTTGGATTGATCGCTAACATCGATTGCTAAATCACTCGAAATAAATATTTCTACGAAACTAATATTGTAACTAAATGGATTTTAAATTATTTCGTTTAATGATATTCTATAAATTACATTTTGCGTTATGTTTTCTTTAATGATATATTATACATTTTGTTAATCGTTATGTTTTGTTTTGTGGTAATTAATTATTTTTTTTTACCGTCTTCTATTTTCCGTTTTAATTACGTTTAAAAATTTCAATCGTTTTTTGTCACATGACTTTATAATCATCTGTTACTTTAACATTTGCAAGCTCTGTATGATATAAAATGTTACCGTCAATTCTATTATATTCAGTGATATTATTGAAAAAGGCAAGTCCTACAGATGTTAATGATTTTAACTGTTTATCATAGGTATTGATGATATTGTTATTGACTAGGTAGTCGTTTTTTATCTAGTAAATACCTGACTAAGGCAGACGCAGTGTCGCAAACCATTCGAAAAAAATAATAGCATTTTTGATTAACCGGTCAATGTAATTATTGACTAAGACTGTATACTTAGTCAAAAACCAAATTAACAGAGCTTCAATAACTATAAATTATAGATAGGGCGAAGATTATTAAACAATTTTTCGTTATAAGGTTCATATAGACTAAAAACTTTTGTAGTTGAAGTCTTTTTGACAAATGTTTAGTATAGTGATACTATTATCGCACAGTAAACTGTTATGGCATTTTGAAGTGCTGCTATAAAAGCCGCTTTGACGAACAAGTACATAATATTTTATTTGATTCGCATTTCATTGTATTTTTTCTTTTTGTAGTGGCGTCGTCGGATCCTTGAGATCTTATAACACTTTGTCACAGTTGTAAATAGACACTTGTCGTCTTTCTAAAATCTAATTTGATACTCAAAAACAGATAACATTGTCTGCACGACAATCGCGGAAATGTTAAGATTACTATGGCCATTGTGCACCTATGCTACGTTGTCTGATTTATGAAGTCAAATCTATAAAATATATAATGTGTATACTCAATGGTTAAATAATAATTACCAACGTACCTTGAAGGTATTAAATTATTTGATTAGCCATTTTCAATAATGTCTGAACTCACGTCATTGGCTGAGGGATAATATTATACCTTCATCATGACGTAGTTTCTCGTCTCTATTTACATGCGACTTGGCTATACATTCAAGCAGATTATTTAAGTTTTTCGTTTCTCGCCCGTGTGATATAATAATAATATTATTATTATTAGTTATTATAATTTAAGGTTTCCAACAAGGGTTCGGTGTTCTAGTTGCGTTTGTGTGTTTTTTTGGCTTAATTGCACAATTAAAGTCTTATTTTTATAGGTAGGTGGTAAGCTATATTATATTAATTCGTTTCAAAACATTGCAAAAAAAAAAAAAATAATAATAATCACTTATATGTAGAATAATATTATGAACTACGTGTAAATTAAAAATGAAGACATAATTTTGAAATTATAAATTATAACTTAAATTAACAAATTCTTTTATTTTTGAATAAGACTGCAATGTACTAGTGCGCCCACAAAATGGCACTAGCATGCTTGCTTGTGGATTTGTGAATTTCAAAGGCTCTAGAAAAATGTTTAAATGGGCTAGCAAAATCTAGCATTTTATTGATATATTACCTACTTATAAATCCTCTAACATAATGTGCCGATATTAACACGACGTGAATATATAATATAAATGAAATCATATTAATTACAAGCTCGAATTAATACCTGTATACTTGCTCCTATAGATAAAAAAAAACAGTCTAGTTTTTTTTCTAACATAAACATTTTAATATTGTCCTCATAACTTGTTCGTATCACCATTAAGTAATTAAATTAATAATATGTTATCAATTATATTACTCTTATTAAATTAAAAGCAAAATACTAAAACGTTACCTTGAAAATAATATAATTTAGCAGTTTAAACTACACGTTGTTATCAAATATTACTTATTTATAATGAGTACCTAATAACACAAAAATAACACTTAGAATAATATTGTTATTTTCATATACAGCATATCTATCATATTATTAATTTCGAAAAAAATAATAAAGGTAGGTAATTTAAATATTGAGATTTGTTTGAAAAAAATATAAATATCAACAACACGAAAAACACTATTTTCATTATTTAAAAAACTAAATTAATAACAAAATATTCTTGTATTTTAAAATTTCTAAATAATGTACCGACTAATTAATTAAAATTAATTAATAATTAAATAAAACGACCATAAAGTTGGCCCATCGACATTGTAGGATCTGTTCATAAATGTATGCGACAAAATTGCTAAAAATAATGAAATTTGACAAAACAAAGTCTTCCAGTAATAAAAGTACATGAAATTAACATTATTAAATATTTTAATATTAGCTATCTATTAACACAAAAGAACCGTATTTTATTAAATTTTATATATTGTTATAAATTGATCAATTTTAGAGGTAAAAAATAAGTTTATTCATCAAAGTTGCTTGAAAAAAATAGGATTTTTTGAATTTGGTAATAATAATAATTATGGTATGTGATACTATTTAAAAAAAAAAGTGGGAAAGTAACCTATATCACTCTGCTGCACAGCATGTGCTGAGTGTACATCGCCATTGAGTAAATCGCTGAAATGCGTTTAATATGTAAGGTAAATTGACTTTACATTAATCATATAATTGTTTTGAAAATGTGATTATGTTTACAATCAAGTCCCTACAAAAAATATTTTTGAATGAAAACAAAATAATTATAAAACTGTTATTCTTTATTCAAATATCCAACTTTATCCATCTATTTGAACTCCAAATATTTGCAAAAAAAAAAAAAAAACAAAAAAAAATGTATTTATATATTTTTTAGATTTTTAGGAATAAGAAATACTTTTGAGAAATCTTTTATTACCTTATGAATTATGTCAGAATTTGATCTTCAAATATTCATAAAAAACATATTTTAATATACTCATATAAAAAGTTAGGAATATCCAGTTAGATGTATTTTGGAGAAATGTAAAAGTACCTACGTAGGTATATAGATAAATTTTTGGACCAATCTTTACAAATGTGTATTTATTATTTACCAATAAAATAAAATAATATTTTTTTCTTTAATGTCGGAACACGAATTTGTGTTCTATTTTTATAGTAATTATTATTATTTTATCTCGTATAAAGTCATAATAATTTTATCAAAATATAATATAATATGGTATTAGGTCATGTATTATTATATAATCGTGTACGCGATATACAGTCGGATGACTATAACGCTGCTCGGACAACAACGACGACGACGATGAATAATGAATAACATGTAAAAAATTGTGTTCATAAATAGGTATTATACCCGCAGTATAATAATAATATAATATACGCGTCACATAATATACGCGTGTGCCTCGTGCGAGATCGTTGTCGCAAAAATACAAATTGTACCGTTGTGTATGCATTTCTTAACTCTTCTTTGATTGAGGCGTATCTCGCAGGTGGAAGTAGGTAGTGGGAAGTTATATAGTACATTATACAACACGATATTATATTCTGCGACTGCACAAACGGCGGCTGAAATACTAGTAGGTACCTACTTACAATAGCGGATTTGCGAGAAAAAACATCGCGATAAAAAATATAATATTAAACTACACGTAATAACAATAATATTATATAGGTAAAGGTATGCATGCAGCAGTTGATCTGGTCGAAAATCTGTAGTGATCGAATAAATATACCTAATATTGAAATATATTGTATGGTCAAAAAATATATGTTTTGAGATAATTATTTCAGAAAATCATACAAGTAAAAAACGTTAAGTTTTATGTTTTTAAAAAAAAATATCAAGCTACTATTAAATAAAAAATAAATAAAATATTAAAATAACAAGTATAAGTATTAGCATAATTAATTTGTATTTTTATTTAATAACATTCCTCCTTAGATGCTCAATGGATGCATGGATGATAGGTACAATATCAATATTCATATTAAAATATAAAAACTTATTATTTAATCGTTGTTGGAAAGCATGTATAACATACCAACATACTAATATTATAATACTTCTACCAAAAAACCTATTCGACCATATTAGTAAAATATTCAATCATTTGTTTTCCGATCAAAAAAAAAATTCAATTACTAAACCATCGACCAAATGGCTTTTAACTAAATGACACGCATCGGCACACATAGCAAAAAAGTAAAAAATGTCTTATAATAATAAAATAAAAAACTTGATATAGATTTATTTAATATATAAATATATTTTAGTTTTCAAAAGTTATTTTATTTTACAAGATTCTTGTCTGATTCTGTATTCCTAAAATCTTAATTATGTAGGTATTGGAAAAAATAAGGAAATAAAAAATATTTATAGTTAAATCCAAATTTTTTTTGTATTAATGTGGACTTTTCTTATAATATAAGGCCGTATAGCAGTAAACGTGTTAAAAATTTCCAGTGTCAACAAATATTTTAGAATATTATTCTAAATATTAAAAAAATGTCATTGCTATTAGAAAATATGATAATAAGGATGAAAAATTTTAAGTGTCTATATGGTTAATATTTTTAAACATAAATATGTTTTTATGCTGGATAATACCTTTTTTTCTGATTGATTTTTACTCAACATTATGAATTCTAATGCCAAATGCTAGTTTCTCGTTATTTCACAAAAACATATTTATGATTTATAGTTTTTCTTGTAGAGGAAAAACATCGAAAAACATGCGTTCTACTACAACAAAGTGATTAAAACCTTTTAATGGAGAATTGTTATTTCAATCACTCATAAAAAAATATTATTGTTTACGTTTAATTTTTTTTTATTCCAGTAGGACAAATTTACGAGGAACCTTGTATTGAGATTTTAAGCTTTATCATAGCTATTTAAATTTAACATTTTATGCATTTTTAACTACGAAATAAATCGTAAACGCCGTACCAGCCATAACTTGTTATATAAGTACCTACATAATAGTCCTGTCATAGTCTTTCAAGTATGCGTTTTCCTAATATTGTCCTGCAGCATTTTCCTCAATTTTGCCCAATTTAAAAAAAAATTGTTCTTCTTTTTCGGCTTATCTATCCTATATATTGATGCAGTTTTCTCTAATAATATCTACACCCAAATTAAAACCGTTCTGCATTTTATCCTCCTTAATATTATGATGGTTTTTAAGATTAAAGAAATGAATGGTCTTAACATTTAATCATTTTTTTTTAAATATATAATAATGGTTGAAATATAATAAATTATGTTGATATTTTTTATTCTTTCTTCGAAGCGTTTTAAAAACCAACGTGGGGCTTCGTCTTTTCGTTAAATAATAGTATTATTGGAAGGTTGTTGTAGTTGATCTATAGCAATATTATACGCACAATAATAATAATATTATATGAGATTTGTTTGAGCTGCATGTAAGATATGTTGTTGGCTGGCTGCATGGTATGTTTTATTATACAACAATATTGAGCGTTTAATAATTTTGGTAATACCTTATAATAGATATTATGTTAAAATAAAAAATCGTGCCGGTGAATAACGAGTTTAATATTATTCATCATATTTAAATTATATGCATCATGCACTGTGCAGTGTTATAATATATTTATATCTTATACCTAATCATAATAATTATGAAAATTAAAAATATACAAAAGGTGTGTATACCACAAGCTATTCTTATACCACAACAATTAGTATCCATATGTTTTTTTGAAGAAAAAAACTATTTTTTTCCAACATCAGGTGTGATTTTTTTTATTATCATTATTTTCATAAAAAATTGACCCCTTCAGCGTATTATTAGTAACAAATACGACTCTTTGATCAAATAGCCTATAGGGGTGCCATAAGGTGGCGCACGATTGGTGATTTCGCCTTTGATTACGTTTTACGTACGTATTAAAATATAAATTATATGTATAAATCCATATAATATACCTACTTATATCCTATGCAGGAGTTACCACTTACCAAACACGACTTTCAGTTTCAAAAAACATTTAATTTTACGTTTCATTTCGTATATTTGTATTTTTTTTTTTTTTTTTTTGTATCCAAGTCTCGAAGGCACTTTTTATGCCGGAGAAATGCTTTAATCTTCATTATTATCAATGGTGAATACTGATAGAAAATAGCAACTAGTTTGTACTTTGAGAGAGGAACCAATGAATTCACAACAGGTGTTTCAAAATTACGAAAATGCGGAAATATTCACGTAAATGCAGGTGTATGTTTAGTATTGATATAATTTTAAAAATAATTGGCTCTTTTAGAACTTTTTATAAACATTTCAATTGTTTAATTTTTTTATTGACAAAAGTCGTAAAAATAACGAGCGTATAGGCAAATTATTATGTACTAGTTAAAAAAAAAAACACCTAACATCTAATTAAACGCAGGTATTTTGTTTTAAATCTTTTTTCAACAAGAGTCTTCAAAATAGTGTAATGAATATTGAACACGTCATTTTATCATTATTATTACCAATGTGTAGGTATATAGGTGGCCAAGTGGGTTATTACCAAAGTTGCGTGTAACTATAATATATACACGATTTGTGCAAGCACGTCAGGATGCAGGATAATTCTGGCATACCTGTATATACCACCAGCACTTCTATCCGGTTTTAGACTCATATACGACATCTACAACTTGAAAATGCATAGTACATTTTGTCCGTCTTTATATCATATAATATTATACACATAATATTATGCGTAATAATTCTTGTTCAAACCTTATGCACTGCACGTGCACAGATATACGTAAAAATTTTATAAAAATTTGTATTTATTTTATTTCCATCTACATTTGGACAAAGAACAAATAGTAGGCACCTACTTAAGTACTTCAATGCGTTTATTTGAATATGAAATATTTTTAAAAGATTGTAGGTAGGTGGGTCATTACCAAAGTTGCGTGTAATATTACGCATACACGATTTGTGCAAGCGCGTCAGGATTCTGGATAATTCAGATGTCAGCTATACATGCACCTGTATAGACCACCGACAGTTCTGTCCGATTCTGGACGCATACGTATACTTTATATATAGGTACCTCCTAGTGTATTGTACGTTTTGTCCGTCTTTTTATTATATTATGTTTAAATTATTGGTCAAACATTATGTACTGCACAGAAATAAGCGTAAACATTTTGTATTTATTTTATATTTTTTGCGTTTGCAGTTGACTGATACATCTGCGCATTAAACACGTTTATAAGACGTATTATAAACATACTATTTACATATTGACAAAATTTACCAACCCCGTATTGTAAAAACTGTGCCCATATGGTCTTGTAAGTATGTTATATTAATTATAATATAATATAGAATGCCGAGTGACGCTGTACAGTCTAAAACGTAATTTTATCATTAATGTTACTATAAAGTCGAGTATAGATAGCTATACAATATTCTTGCAAGCATGCCAGGATGCAGAATAATTGAAATATGCCTGTATAGACTAACAGTAGTTCTATCAGGTTCTGGACGCATATGTCACATATACGTGCTAATATATAGGCACCTAGTGTGTTGTAAATGTTGAACATCTTTTTATTATATAAATACATAACGTATAATTCTTGGTCAAATCCAATGTACTGCACGCACACAGAAATGCGCTAATATTTTGTAAACATTTTGTATTATTTTATTTCTATTTACAGTTAAACAAAGAACAAATAGTACCTATCCAAGTACCTACTACAATGCGTTTATTTGAAAACAATATATTTCGAAAAGAGTGTAGGTATTTGTATATAGTAGGTTATTTTCCAAAGTTGCGTGTAACTATATATACACGATTCGTGCATGAACGCCAGGAATCTGGATAATTCAGATGTCAGCTAGACCACTGACAATTCTGTCCGGTTCTGGACGCATACGTATACTTTATATATCGGTACCTCCTAGTGCATTGTACATTTTTTGTGCATCTTTTTATTATATTACGTTTAAATTCTTGGTCAAAACCCTATGCACTGCACAGAATTAAGCGTAAACATTTTGTATTTATTTTATATTTTCCGCGTCTGCACTTGACCGATATCTGCACACCAAACGCGTCAACGACACACACAAGCATTGACGAAAAAGAAAAAACCGTTCCGTCGTATTATAAGTGTACCCATATGGTCTCTTATAGAATATAATACGGTGAGTGACGCTATATTATAGTGTAAACGATTGTGCGATACAAACAACTGCCGCAGTCCATATAATAGTAATAATAATAATATAATGTACGTCCCAGTGTGTCCCGTCTGTAGCAGCTCAAACCGATGTATTATTTATGTTTCCATTTCAGGCCTTCAGAGAAGACATTTACATTTTTACCGACTCACGGCGGGCACATTATACCTAAATTTACGGACGCGTACAACCCTTAGTTTTCCTAGAACCGTCGTTTATATATATATATA